>SNQJ01S0115909.1:29749-39958 GCA_010110895.2 Picea sitchensis | reverse complement strand
AGTATGCAACAAGCCAACAATGCTTGCAACAATTTCTAGGATAGTGCCTCAAAGATTATGTTACAATACTTGTTTAACATTTTAAATTCTGTGAAATTCAAGAATTAAGACATCTTTGTAGTTGACACATGGCAATCTATGATTTGATGGGTTTCTCGCTTGTCACCTTTTAATTGCTTCCTATTTTCCATTGAGGCCATAAGTGGACCTTAGTGTTTTGATTAAGTTTCCATGCCCAAGTCTCTTCTTTGTTGCATGTGAAGGACATAACTTAAATATCATAATTCTAACTTTCACTACCCTTGAGCTTTGCATGAGTTATAGAAAGAGGAGGGCATACCTCTTACCTTCTTTCTCCACATCTCCACATTGTGTCAACTACCCCACAATCTGTCCTTGTGTCATCAAATCCACTTCCACCTTAGCCTTTTTTGCAAAGTGTTGGAGTGCAGAGGTAACACCTCCCTTTATATTCACAAAAACCTATGTGTGCCCAAAAATTATGCATTTGACTTAGCCATAGATTTCTTCATGGAGTGCGGAGGTAACACCTCCCTCCACATGACCAAATTTTTTTTTACAAACCCTCTATTCATTAGCCAATTTCAAGTCTTTTACCCATTCTTTGAGTGGAGCGTGGAGGTAACACCTTTGCATTGCATCATCCATACATTTGCAACGTGATGAAAATCCTCACCTTTCAATGGATTTCACAATCTTTTCTAAGGCATTAAAACATTGCGTTCTTTCAAAGCTATGAGTTGGAAAACATGTCTTAATTGAATAAGGGTTTCAAGCAGAAAAATTAACTAGTGCTCTTAAGCAAAAATATTTAGCCTATGAATATTATAATTTACCCATTTCGATTCTTCAAGGATCCATTCGGGTCACACCACCCCATGGGGAGGATTTTGGGCCCAAAAGCTTCTAAATAAAGGCGAGGAAACATATTTGTAGCATGGTTTCTCTCATATACGTCTCTTGGATTTTCTTGGAATTTGTCCCTTGAGACTAAGTTGCAATTTTCTTGTGGTCCTTTGTAAGTTATTCAAACCAAGAATTTTTTTTTTTTTTTTGTCTCTCTATTGACAACAAAATCACAATACTACACCTCTTGACATTTCTTAAAAAACACCTTCTAACTTATCATTTTCAAATGAAATTATTTCTTTTGGTTTCAATGTAGGCTTTATGGACTTACAGAAAATTATGCATTATTGTGTCATTAATTTGTAGGCACCACTCCCTTGTGGTTGCTCACATTGACAAAAGAATCATGGTATATTGGAGCTTATATGTTGTTGTGGGCTAAATGTCTCAACCAATTATTTTTTTTGTATAGAGAGGTATTTCTATCATAAAACCAATTCCAAGATGCACATATTTTAGACTTATCTGGCTTAAATAAATAAATAAAAAACTAGTGGTTTATTAGTAGAATAATATGTTGCCACACCATGGATCTGGGTTTGATTCTCAACTGGTGCATACCAAGCAATATTTTTTTCCATTTTCAATTTAAGTTTTTAACTTAGTTGGACGTCTCTCTCTCTCTCTCTCTCTCGTGAAAAAGTTTCAGTATCTTTTATTCCATAATTTAGTAAAAGGTACAACCAATATTTTCCCATTGGTTTTTCTAGAACATTGATTTGAGCTGTGAGATCATAAAGAGAGATTTGTTGTCACTCCCATGTTTTTTTCAAAAGGTATGCATTTGGGAGACATTTTTGTCTCAACCACATGGACTCAAAGTTTTGAAGAACATAAAACTATCCTCAATTTTTTACAGTGGTGAACAAGATGATTTGTGGGGTTATGTTATGTACTAAAATTCAAACAGTCAATGAATACAATCCACCTAGAGGGGGAAGCCTCCATTTACAACATATCCAATTTAGAAGAAAAGATGAGATGCTTATACAAATGATCCTCCTTTATATTAAATAGGAGATAAAGTGAGAATGGTGTAACTTGTCACTAATACAACCTAATCATAACTAATAAAGTAATAATAAATTAGTGTTAGCGCCTTAACATAGGTCCTTAGGGGCCTTAACATAAATCCTCTCTTATTTAAAAAAGTTTTTCCCTCAAAGCTTGTAATTAAAGGTGCTTCTTCATGAACAACTAATTTTCCCATGTAGCTTATTTTAGATGCATATTATTCCACTTGATTAGGTATTCCATAATGGTTCTATTTCAAAGAGATATATACTGCCTATCTATAACTTTTTCTGGTTCAAGAATCAACTTCCCTTCTTCATCTAATTCTAGAAGTTCTGTCGCCACCGACATAGTTTGTCCCAAAACCTTTTTTAGGAAAGATACATCGAAAACCTTATGAATGTGAGAAGAAGGAAAATCTAACTCATAGGCCACTTGTCCAATCTTTCAAATAATTTTGTAGGGTTCATAAAATTTTGAAGCTAATTTCTGATTCGATTTTGTTTGAGGGAAAATTGCTTATAAGGTTGCAATCTCAATAATACCCAATCACCCTCAAATTTTCTTTTGCTTTGATGTTGATCTTCTTGTTGCTTCATCCTGTTTTGTGCCATTTGAAGGTTTTCCTTAAGAATTGTCAAAGTTTCTTTAGTATTTTCCATATGTGACTCTATTGCCTTCACTTTGGAATGGTCCTGCAAAATGTATGAGATACTAGGAGTTGGATATCCATAAATGGATTCAAACGGGGGCATCTTAGTAGATGTGTGATAGGTGGTATTATACCACCATTCTTCTAGAGGGATCCACTTCACACATTGAGATTTCTTGTCTAAAGAATAACAATGTAGGTAACCCTCTAAACATTTGTTAATGGTTTATATTTTACCATTTGTTTTTGGATGATATGTTGAGCTCATAGCTAGTGTTGTTCCACTCATCTTCCATAATTATTTCCAAAAATTTCCTGTGAATTTTGGGTCTTTGTCACTCACTTTTAGTTTAGGAAATCCATGAATTCTATGAATTTCCTTCATGAATACTTTTGCCACTTGACTTGTCATATATGTACTTTGAATTCCACAAAAATGTGCATATTTTGTGCTAAATCTATCCATGACCAAAAAATTGCCTCCTTACCTTTTGATTTTAGTAAACATGTAATGAAATCCACAGGTATCTCTTCCCATATTTGATAAAGTATGTGTAAAGAATAGATGATTTTAGGGGTGAGATTTCACTAATGGGCAAAATTTTAGGGTTTAAATTTTTTAGAGGGTGGATTTTTATTGAGATAGTTTTTAAGAAAATTAAAAAATTTAGCCCAAATATTAAATTAAACAATATATATGGTAGATCATTAGTCCCATTAAAAAAATCGGAAAATCTGGTGCAAAGAAGGTTCGCCCTCCGATTTTCATAACAAAATTTACAGTTCGCCTCGATTTTTTAGAATCCAGTGTTTTTTATTGAGTGAATCGCCCTCCATATCCTTGAATCAAGGCTTTAGGGAAAATAATTCGCCCACATCTCCTCAAATCATTGGTTTATGGCACTGATTTCGTCCATGGCTTTTAATGGGAACTATTTTCCCCATGTATATGTAAATGGTCTCGTTGGTTGGCCTTAGACTCAATATTCGTTGGTTGGCCTTGACCTTTTGTTTCTGTTGATCCAACAATGGACGGGCATGGGAAAGAGACGTGAAAAAATGAGGAAAAAACAATATTTATGCCAAATCAAATCAATAGGGTAGAGGGTGATGAAGCCAATGGATGGCTTCTTATACAAAAAACTATAAACTGTCTGAAACAAGATTCAATATCGGTGAAGACACTAGGAATAGTCTCTCTGGGAATTGCTTCTATTCAATATCGGTGAAGACACCAGGAATAGTCTCTCTGGGAATTGCTTCTATTCAATATCGGTGAAGACACCATGAATAGTCTCTCTGGGCATTTCTTCTTATACAGGTGCTCATTATTTATCCTTTGAGTTAGACACATTGGTATTTTTTGCCTCTAATTTTGATTACTATATACTTATTCCATTTGGGAAGAAATATGTTTTTCTCTTTGTCAAGTTTGATTATCTGGATTACAGTTTTCTTTGAGCTTTATTTTGACTACAAACTATGAAATGTATACATCCGTTATATGCGCCTCTTTCCATAACCTGTATAGAGTGATCTTTTCAACAATATATTTATTGGAGATTGGTTTTGTATATTTCTTATGTCCATTGCTTCCTTTCTCTAGTTTTGTGTGTGGTACCATATCAGGTTTTATTTATTCACATGGGCCTCAACTATAAAACAATTTGAAGTCACAATTCTTCCTTCTTAATTCCGTGAGGGATGGAGATTCAAAATAGCTTACTGAAACTATAAACATGGTTTGGAGTTGCCATGCTTGCACATATGGAAATTCAGTTACAACTACCCCATATGTATGTGCCATGTGTGAGACCCCCAAGTTTGAGTTCATTGGGTCACCTGAGGTTCAAGTGTGCCCTCATGTGGCAAGGTTAGTGTGGAACTTTGCCAGGTGTACATATGAAAATGGTGTTTTCTTTCATAGTTGTGAGATTTGTGGGACAACTTGGCGTGTCATTGATTAGGGAAAGGATTCTACAATAATATTCCTGACATCTGACCATGTATGAAGTTTATCATTTTAGTGCAAACAAAATCACTAAAATTTACTATCCTTCGGTTTCTAAGTGTTTAGTAAGCTATAAAATGCAGTATTAAATGGCAACTTAAATATCCACCTTGTAGATAAGCTAATATAGATTCTACTACACAAAAGAAGCTATTTGGTTCCTCTTTGAAATAGAGGGTTGCTTGTAGCTGTGTGATTGACTTTCATGGGACTAAACTACATCAAAACTAAATGATAGGAGTTTGCATAACAATGACTTGAAGGTGTTACAAATGTGTGCAGAAACAAAGACATGATGACTTTAAATACCAAAGTGCAAGAAGTAGAAAATGGACATGGTATTAATTGCATGATCGACTGAGAATTTTATCTATGGAGAAAATGTGAGTTTTAAGTGGGAGCTACATTTACAAAGCCATAACTATTTTCTTACCACCTTTGGGTTTCCATTTACATATGGAGACTTACATATGACATTTATCTGATTAAGAAATTGAGTGTACAAAATGTCAATTATTTTTTGTTGAATACTACTACTCCCTTTGTTGTTATCTTACACAAGAAGATGAAGGGCCTAATGTTAAAGTATTGGTGTTATGTGCCTTAACACCTGGCATACTAAAAATATATCAATAAATATGAACTATGTATAAATAGCACATCAAAGTGACACAACAAAAGCTTTGTGGGCCTATAACCCACAGGTCACAAAATCAAAACCTAGCTCTGATGCCAAATGTTAAAGTTCCTTTCCTATCTCAATTTGACTCCTTGAACCACTACTTCCAAGAATGCCCACCTATCTGTTAAATATTTTTTTTGTCTCCATGGTGTTTTGAAAATCATAATTTTAGATAGGAACCCATGATTTACTTCCTCATTTTGGCAATCCTTCTTTCAAGAAATAGGGACTAATTTGAACTTAAGTACTTCTTATCATCCCAAGACAGATGGTTGAATATAAATATTAAATAGGGTATTGGAAGATATGCTATGAATGTATAGTGCCGAAAAACCTGAAACCTGGGAAGAGTATTTGCACCTAACTGAATTATCTTACTGTTAAGGTTATCATTCCATCATTAAGATGCCCTCCTTTGAGGCTGTGTATGGGAGGAATTGTAATACCCCATTTTTTTGGTCTGTTCATAGACAATGGCATCATAAAATAACATAGAATATTTGAAATTTATTAATATGTTAACTACGTTAAGATTACATACCAGGATAAATCACTGGACTCAAATTGAAATGGGAAAGGAACTTTAAAATTGGAGCCACCATAAATGGGAGTTAATAAAACTCAGAGAAAAATCTTCTAACATTGTGCAATATTGTACTAGATGCACCTGTGTAGGTCCTGGAGTATGCCATATCTTGTTTTGGATACAAGTACTGCCCTGATATGGGGTTGATATGTATCTGGATCTAGATATGATGTATCTAGATCTGGATATCACTCATTGATGTACTATAGCTTGATCTCTTTCTCTTCTTGTATGAAGTATAAACATCATAATACTAGCTCACTTCACTAGGATCAACAATAACTCCAATGCCCAACCCTATTGTACTAGTTGACCTTCACTCTCTTCATTAGGATCAATAGAAGGCTCCAATGCCCAACCTTGATGAAGCTATGGAACTCATTGATGTATATAGATTGATCTCCTTTTCTTACTGTATGAAGTATAAACATCATAATATTGGCTAACTTCACTAGGATCAGAAGTAGCTCCACTACCCAACCTTCCTGTACGAGTTGATCCTAGCTTCCATAAGGAAGTGTACCAGTATCTGCATCACAACCTACATATTAGGTGGAGGTGAAATACAATCACCACCTGTACAAATTGGTTGGCTCCCTTTCATCATCCTATATTGTGTCAGATAAAGTTTTCTGACTCTCTAAAGGATTAAAAAAAACTTTGAAACTCTTTCAAGTTTATATGAAAGTAGAGGAACCACTATCGGATATCTAGAGGGCTCAAGGTTGTGGGGGTTGTAAGGCACCCCACTTCCTATTTGGATTTTTTCAAAACATTCCTAGTGTAATCCATGGAGGAAACAATGGATATGGGCAATGATTTCCACCTCTAAAAGGGGATAGATGTCACAGTTGTCCAGTCCAGTGAGTAGATGAAGGGGTTGGAGTAGGTACCGATATATGAAAAGGCTTGAAGAGGAAATTTTTAAGTCTTGCACTGTATAATCCATTTGAAATTGATAACTATTACAACTTTGAAAAGTAGAGGGACCACTATTGGATATCTAGATGGATCAAGTTTGGGGGGGTTAAGGCACCCACTTCCTATTTGGCATCTTTTGAAACATTCTTGATGTAAGCCATGGAGGAAACAATGGATATGGGCACTGATCTCCACCTCCAACATGAGACAAATGTTGTGGTTGTGCAGTCCATTGAGAAGCTTAAGGGGTTGGGCTAGATACTGATACATGAAAAGGCTTGAAGGTGAAAGTTTTAAGCCCTGTACTGTATAATACATTTGAAATGAATAACTATTACAAATTTGAAAAATATCGTGTTAAAAAGCAATTGGAAATTCCTACAAGCTGTTGGCATTACACAACATTAGCCAAGTACCGATAAAATGGAGGATATACTTCAACTATCTTGTTGAAGCTCTGGCACTCATTGATGTATGATAGCTTGGTCCCTTTTGCTTCCTTATGAAATATAAACATCCTTCTACTAACTGACTTCATTAGAGTTAGCTATAGCTCAAATGCCCAACCTTCCTGTATTAGTTGATCATGGGTCACTTCATTAGGATCAACAGTAGCTCCACAATGCCCAACCTTGCTAAATCTCTGACACTCATTGATGTATTATATAGCTTGATCTCCTTTTCTTTGTGTTACCCACATTTTTGTTGGGTAACCATAAGGATCTTCATGTGGTCATCTCGAGGACATGACATAGGTTTTTTGTGCTTCCACACAAGATTAAATTGTGTCTGGGTATGGTGGATTCCATTTTCTCTGGTTTATCCTCAATTTGAAAGCAAAGAATCCTGAGCACCATAATTATAAAGAGAAGAGAAGTAAACCTATGCCAGATGTTACCCACCACTTTGTTGGGTACCTGCTCAAATATTGAAGGTCAGCTGAATAAGATGAATTTGCAGAGATGACTGATATTAGACCTTGTGAAAAAAGGGTAATCTGAGTCCAGTACAAGTTAAAGAATGAGTCAAGAAGGAATTGCAAGTTCCTAGTGAGGAATTTGCTAAATGAGAGTTTGCATTCCTTCCTTGGGCTATCCTGAGAATCTCCAAGATGCAGGCTTTGTTTACCATCCTTGTTCAGAGGAAAGATGTTTGTCGAGCTTGAAAACAGTACCTTGGGTAGAATCATTTAAAAAGAAAATCTTTATAAGGCTAGATCTGGAACAAATGTGTAACCATAATGATGCCACAAAACTTCCACAGTACCATGAAAAATGAAACAGGTGAAAGTTTTGAGGCTATGAGGGGTTCCTCGTGACAAAACTCAAGGAATTTATGTCATTCAATGCAAACCATATCAATCAAAATGCCTAGGGACTGCAACAATATGTATTTTGATGTATGGATTGACCCCTTCTTAGTCTTCAATCTAGGACATATGCACAGGACAATCATGTCTGTAACAAATCTAGTTAAATGATTGCTTAAGGTTTATCAAGTATAATTAATTAAATAATTAACTGTCCTAATATATTTTAGTTAAACAATGATTATTTATTATTAATATTAATTAAATAATTAATTATTTATTAATTGTTTATATCTATTGATTAATTAATTAACACATTAAAGGTTTGGGTAATGAAATAAGAGCTTAATAATTTTTATTTATTTATTATAAAACTTTACGTATGCAAGGGGATGAAGCATTCAGTGGAGGGATAAGGTAATAAATGGAGGGATAAGGTGGGTGGCATTAAAGGAGGGTAGGAGTTGGTGAATGGAGGAGGATATGATTGGGCAGAGGCCTTCGGGAGATGATTTTGAAATTTTGGTAGATGAGCATTATTGCAGGGGAAGGACTGTATTTTCTGTGGATATTTTTCTGGTTTTGGAGTTTGGGTGGATTGTTACAGGGGTGCACCAGGTTGCTGGGAGTTTTGGGCTTGGGGGCCAGGAATCCTTACAGAATCCTGGATCTAGGGAGCCAGATAGGTTGCTCCTAGTTGGCTAGGTGGTTAGTCGGTTTTGGGCAGGGTTTCGTTAGAGCATCAGGCAGAGTTCGGGTAGAGCAATGGAGAGGACAACCGGAGATTGGGGAATTAGCATCAGACAGAGGTATGTAATTTTATAAATTTGTTGTGTTATGTGGTTGATAATTAATTTTACTTTCATGCTGTTGATAAATTTAATATATGCTTTAATGGTGAAATTGTACAACATATAATTTTCTTTATAGTTTAGTTTAGCTTGTGTTTTATAAGGCTCTGTGGGGACAAAGACCTTACACATGGTATCAGAGCTTCAGTTTGAAGCACTAGAGCCTTAAGGGCCTACCTACAACTGCATTTTCTTTCTTTAGAACCAACATCTGTTCACCTGCAAACCTGTAAAAAAAAAAAAACCTATAAGAAACCTCAGAAAAGATAGATGAGCCTTTCAAAAAAAAAAAATTATAAAAAAAAAACCCGTAGGATATGGTGGTTGATGGGAATGGAACCCAGACCTTCCAAATAAAGAAGAGATCAAACATTAGTGATTGTGACAATTTGGGTTGTTATAGGCTACTGATGTTTAGACAACCTCCCATAGATAACTTCTCCTACAGAAAAACATTGTATTTAGTGCTCAGAACATCCCAACCTATACGTAGGATACATAACAGCCTTTAAAGAAGAATATGTTCTAAATAAATAGAAAAATTTATGTACATGAATTGCAAGCATGGAATAAATTATTACAGGAAATAATAGAAGCTTTCTTAGCATATGTTACCTTGTATACAGTGCCAAATCCTCCCTCTCCAAGCCTGTTCTTACCATGAACATTTTCTGTTTCAGTCGCCAATTTTTTTTTAATTTCAGACACTGAAAACATTGGACAGTCGACTAATCCGTTGTTGATCTTCTCTGACTCCTGAGTCTTAGCTATAATATAATGAGCTACCAAAAAAAAAATATTTCACAGCTATTTCAGAAAATGGAGAAAACATAGACCGATGTCTAGTAGGGTAAATTTTTCAAGCCTGGATATCTATTCTAACAGTTATATGATTTTCCATCATATATTCATGATGTAAATCAATGAACTCGATTGGCATATTATAGGACATTGATTGTGCACAAAGAATTCTATTAGAGACAAGAATATATAACAAAATGAATGCCTAATTAGTTAAAGTCCGGAGAGTACATATCAGGATGAATTACAAAACCTATTTCTATATGCCTTCCAAATATGGTAGACTTGAATCTTGTTCGATTGGAAAAGAGCCCTACCATTAATAGAAGAAAAATCAAGCCGCTAAGAACACATAGAGGTAACCAACACATAAAACCTACACAAAGCGTCAACACCAAGCTTTCCTCTTCCAACGCCAACACCATGCTTCCTCTCATAAACAAACCTATGTA
>SNQJ01S0115909.1:0-27960 GCA_010110895.2 Picea sitchensis | reverse complement strand
CCTATGTTAAGGCGCTAACACTAATTTATTATTACTTTATTAGTTATGATTAGGTTGTATTAGTGACAAGTTACACCATTCTCACTTTATCTCCTATTTAATATAAAGGAGGATCATTTGTATAAGCATCTCATCTTTTCTTCTAAATTGGATATGTTGTAAATGGAGGCTTCCCCCTCTAGGTGGATTGTATTCATTGACTGTTTGAATTTTAGTACATAACATAACCCCACAAATCATCTTGTTCACCACTGTAAAAAATTGAGGATAGTTTTATGTTCTTCAAAACTTTGAGTCCATGTGGTTGAGACAAAAATGTCTCCCAAATGCATACCTTTTGAAAAAAACATGGGAGTGACAACAAATCTCTCTTTATGATCTCACAGCTCAAATCAATGTTCTAGAAAAACCAATGGGAAAATATTGGTTGTACCTTTTACTAAATTATGGAATAAAAGATACTGAAACTTTTTCACGAGAGAGAGAGAGAGAGAGAGACGTCCAACTAAGTTAAAAACTTAAATTGAAAATGGAAAAAAATATTGCTTGGTATGCACCAGTTGAGAATCAAACCCAGATCCATGGTGTGGCAACATATTATTCTACTAATAAACCACTAGTTTTTTATTTATTTATTTAAGCCAGATAAGTCTAAAATATGTGCATCTTGGAATTGGTTTTATGATAGAAATACCTCTCTATACAAAAAAAATAATTGGTTGAGACATTTAGCCCACAACAACATATAAGCTCCAATATACCATGATTCTTTTGTCAATGTGAGCAACCACAAGGGAGTGGTGCCTACAAATTAATGACACAATAATGCATAATTTTCTGTAAGTCCATAAAGCCTACATTGAAACCAAAAGAAATAATTTCATTTGAAAATGATAAGTTAGAAGGTGTTTTTTAAGAAATGTCAAGAGGTGTAGTATTGTGATTTTGTTGTCAATAGAGAGACAAAAAAAAAAAAAAAATTCTTGGTTTGAATAACTTACAAAGGACCACAAGAAAATTGCAACTTAGTCTCAAGGGACAAATTCCAAGAAAATCCAAGAGACGTATATGAGAGAAACCATGCTACAAATATGTTTCCTCGCCTTTATTTAGAAGCTTTTGGGCCCAAAATCCTCCCCATGGGGTGGTGTGACCCGAATGGATCCTTGAAGAATCGAAATGGGTAAATTATAATATTCATAGGCTAAATATTTTTGCTTAAGAGCACTAGTTAATTTTTCTGCTTGAAACCCTTATTCAATTAAGACATGTTTTCCAACTCATAGCTTTGAAAGAACGCAATGTTTTAATGCCTTAGAAAAGATTGTGAAATCCATTGAAAGGTGAGGATTTTCATCACGTTGCAAATGTATGGATGATGCAATGCAAAGGTGTTACCTCCACGCTCCACTCAAAGAATGGGTAAAAGACTTGAAATTGGCTAATGAATAGAGGGTTTGTAAAAAAAAATTTGGTCATGTGGAGGGAGGTGTTACCTCCGCACTCCATGAAGAAATCTATGGCTAAGTCAAATGCATAATTTTTGGGCACACATAGGTTTTTGTGAATATAAAGGGAGGTGTTACCTCTGCACTCCAACACTTTGCAAAAAAGGCTAAGGTGGAAGTGGATTTGATGACACAAGGACAGATTGTGGGGTAGTTGACACAATGTGGAGATGTGGAGAAAGAAGGTAAGAGGTATGCCCTCCTCTTTCTATAACTCATGCAAAGCTCAAGGGTAGTGAAAGTTAGAATTATGATATTTAAGTTATGTCCTTCACATGCAACAAAGAAGAGACTTGGGCATGGAAACTTAATCAAAACACTAAGGTCCACTTATGGCCTCAATGGAAAATAGGAAGCAATTAAAAGGTGACAAGCGAGAAACCCATCAAATCATAGATTGCCATGTGTCAACTACAAAGATGTCTTAATTCTTGAATTTCACAGAATTTAAAATGTTAAACAAGTATTGTAACATAATCTTTGAGGCACTATCCTAGAAATTGTTGCAAGCATTGTTGGCTTGTTGCATACTGTAGAGCACAAGTACATAGGAGGGGCTTGTGAAGGAAATAGGGTTCCACTGAAGGAGATAAGAGGAGGAAAGCAAGGAAAGAAGGAAAATTGTCCATGAGTTGAGTTAATGTTAGTTTTTCTTAGAATGTGGAGGATAGAGAGAATGATTCTAACAAAGATTGATTCATTGGTTCATTGTGACATACCGAGCCTCAAAGTTGATTCTTGTTACTATCATTTTTTTCTCTGATACCAAACTGTAATGTACTCAACTGCCTTGCTGGTCCACATCACTACAAAAATGACTTAGCATAACTTTGATACCAAATTAAACAATACATGTACACAACATTTCATACAAGATCATGCAACTACCAACAGATTAAAAACCATGATTGTAGATCATTAATCCATACACAACATTCAATATTTACTTAAAACATATTCACAATGGAATTAAACATAAGCAATATCACACAACACTTATCTCTTGGTAAATCACCAACCCTCTACGTATGGAGGACGTTCCTACCAACTGTAGGCTCTACTATTCCATTTCTCTCAACAATATGCCAACCCCATGATGGGGATATGAATCCACAAAGAGATTTGGCTCTCACTGTTTGCCATTGTCCTCACACATCCTAATACTTAGATTTCTAACTCCAACAACAATTCCAATCCACCATCTCTCTTTCCCCTTAACCTACACAACCCAAGGAATGGGATCCCCTTCTCTACCACACAGTCCCTCAAGCTATCTCGCTTCCCTCTATGGATCTAGCACAAGGTTAGCCAGGAAATATCATAGTCGAGGACTCCAAGAATTCTCAATTGTTCCAAGAGTGCTCACAACATCCTTCTCAAGGAACTTGAGCAATTTCCTTAATATGAAATGCATTTATAGGCACACAACCTAATTTTCATCATAAAAACTTATCCCAACAAGGTTGCTCATTCATAACATGACTGGTGCTCTTTTCAAGCACCAAGCTCTCCCTTGTTGTCCAAAAATCAACATTATAGAAAATGTCCCCTCTAATACTTGAATTTCCTTCTTCTCCCATGCGCTCAATTGACTCTAACTCTTCTCCAAAAGGATTGTTTGACTCTCACACTTCCCCCATGCTTGCTTGTACTCATCCCATGTTATCATAACTATGTGAGTTGACTGCCTCACCCAACCTCTTACATGAATTCAATGCTCGAGTGTCTAAAACAGTCAAAGGGAGGATTAGATGGTAATGGCACATTAACTTAGGAAAATAATATGGGTTTCCCTTGGACCCCCTCTAGCCCTCTCTCTTGTGGAATCATATCCCCCTAACATTATCGTCCCTCTTGTATCGCAGCTAGCGATGCATTTTTATTAATAATTACAGTGCACAATTTGCATAGCTTGGCCCTTGCCATATTGATCAATATAGGCTCTTTGGTCTGAAACATACCAGCTCACTAGCCTAAATCACATTTGTAAAATTAAATAACAATTTATGAGGATTAAAACTAGGGATGTTACATTCATGGAAGAGATATTAATATAATGAGTTCAACATTGTTATTGTAAGTTGTAATTTTTTATTTTAAAATATGAAGAGCCTTGTAAATATAAAAGCACCATTAAGAATAACCAGAGCAAGATAGTCATTTTGAGTTGAAGCTTTCCCATATGAGTTTCTCCAAGGTATACCTTGTGTTATTTGTGTCTCTGTGATTGAGTATTTAATTCTATTAATGTTGACTTGTTAAAGAAATCAAAATCATTGTTAATTCACACTAGGTTTTTCTAACTCAGCAAAACAGAGGTTGTCAAATGTTGAACAATCCCGTTTTTGCGCCACCATCACCAAAAAATTCCAAGCAATCAACGACTCCAATTGCCAAACATAAGCCTACCATAAATGCTTAGTAGAACCCATTAGTATTCATTCACATTGTCAAGCATAGGCCTATAGTGAATTGTTGTTTGAGCAAAAGCTCATGACACAGAGAGGTAGTTGACATTGGCTATGATCCACTTGCACCTAGAGCTAATCACCAAGCAATATGACATTCATATGGTAGTGCCAAAACCTCCATTTTTAATTCAAAACCTAGCTCACGAAAACTCCATTAAAATCCTTGAAAATATTCAAAAATTTACATATCCATCATACCAAAATAGAGATATTATAGATTCTAATTCTAACGCCATATTAAATTTTCTCGTTTCAAAATTCTCTACCCCTCACCCATCTTCACCTTTGGATGTTTATGGAACTATAATTGACATTCCAATATTTCAATGGGATTTCAATTAACTCTAGATTTCATTCATGGAAAATTTCAGAAGAAAAAATCTTATTCCAACTCATTTTTTTTATCTTATTATGAATGTTGACTCTATATTTAAAGAGATATTCTTCAAAATCAATACGATATTATGATGTTAATTAGGATTACTAAGAAAACAATAATCTTCTAGAGTTTTGAATAATATATTTTTTTATGTCTTGTAATTGTTTGTGTTTACCCTTGTTGTTATTCAATTTAATTTGTGTCCAAGTAAGTAAGTAATTGTACAAATTATTCATTTTGACTTTTACTCATTCAATAATTCTTCTTATACCATGTTTTTTTATATATTTTTTTCAACATTTTTCTTAATAATGGAGATGATTTTTATTCATTTTTAATATCTTTTTTATAATATTAAGCATTATGCACGGAGTCAATCATCACTTCATTATAAAATGAATTAATCATTAACTCAGTGCATAGTATTTAATCTTAATCTTTAAAAAATACCTTGTAATTTTTTTCCAAATGAAATTATTCCTTTTAATTTACAGATTAATTTGTTTTAACGGCCTTATAGATATCTCTTTCAAAACACATCCATGCATGTACACACGACATAAAAGAACAGATCCAAAGAAATTTCCAATTTTTCATATGTGCACCAGTGTTCTAGTGGTAGAATAGTTCCCTGCCACGGTACAGACCCGGGTTCAATTCCCGGCTGGTGCAACCTAAGTAAATTAGCTTTTCTGTTTTCATTTCAGTTTTTGAGCGTAGTTGAACGTTGTGTACTGCTTTCTCAGAATTCCATGGATCATGGCGAGAATTTTTGGCGTTTAATGGATGCGAATCACATTCTGCTCATCGTTTTGTCAGCGGAAACAATCAATTTCAATTTAATTCCAGTGATCTATTTCAATGTTGGTGGATGGTTGGATGCTTGGTCCAGTGATCTATTCCTGATTTTAGTCCACTACTTCTGTTCTCTTTCATTGGTATCAGATTCAAGGTCAAGGTTGTAGTTGTTTATTGAATTTATTTTTTTACTTTTTTTTTTAAGGGAATTATTACCTGAATTTTGTTATAAAAATTGTTGATGAAATTGAAATTTTATATTGAGGAAATTACATTTTTTAATGCATAATTGGATTCAGCACTCTAAAAATCCCTCATAAGTTGTCAAAATATTTTTCAATATGTAAATATCATCATTGGTTGCCTACATTAAATTAGCTAGAGATTCCTTACAAGATTTCAACATCTTCATTAAGTTGGTAGATATATATCCCTCTTTAAACATTGGGTATTGTATTATCTAGTGATTCAAGGCCTTGAAGTAGGCATTGACTATTGAGTAATGAAGAAATTATTCTACACTCTTATCTCAAAATATTCTAGTGGCATTCCTTCACTTTACCTATCTATTCGACTTAAACCTCTATTAGAAATTATCCTTGCAAACCCTAGTTAATGTATATCAATCCATGCTTTTGAGTCTACACCACAAATCTCGTACAAATCTTCTTCTTCCTCTAGAGGATGGAGAAAATAGTCAGGTTTTTTATCAATCTTCTTAGCCATTGCTAAACCCCTTTCAAAGATCATTTACCCAATGATCCATCCTCTATAGCACATGCATGTTTGATCTTTGGCAATAAAGAAGCCTCCCAATCATCTCACACCCAACAACTCAACTAGCAGTGACAATGGACGTCTCATGCTTGATAGAATATTAATTCAATAGAAGGAAATCTTTTATCCCTTGATCAGTGCATTGACCAACTCTACTCGCAAGTTATGATTGTTAATACAAGTATCGATTCCTGTCTTGAAGACTTGCAAAGATGTCTTACTCTCTTACAAGCTTCTACACCCAAAACTTTTGAAAAACTTAAATGCCATCTTAAGGAACTCAACCAACTTCCCCCTTAGATTGAACTCTTTGATCTTCTCCATATCACTTCTTCAACACCCTCTTCATCTCCCAATCTTTCCATCTCCAAAATGATGAAATTAACCTTCGTAAAAGATGCAATCCCCAAAATTGCTACATAAAGACATAGTGAGTACACCAAAGAAATCCTTCATAAAAACATAGTGAGTACACCAAAGAAATCCTTGAAGCCTCTCAGAATACTCATTACTCATTCTTATGTAACACATCTTCTCAATCGTATTACTCATACCTAGCTCCTCCTCTACCCCTCTTTTTTTTTTGTCTAGATTATATATAGTGCTACCAACCTCTATCCAAATAGAATGACCAACTTAGAAATATCCAAAATTCCTTCACATGGGATGATGATGCCATTGTCACCTTTGGTACACACGAATTCAGAGGTATACTATGTACTCGCGGGGAAACCAAACTGTTGAACTCAAAGACGTTGCACTTCTATTGATTTCTTAGGCACAACTCTTTCCAATGGGTTCATCCTTGACCAAGGTCGCACTAATCAAATCCTTCTCAAAGCTTTGAGTCTATGGGTGTGTGACACAAGTGTTTTTAATAAATATGTCTTAACCTATAAAGGATACCTATATTCTTTAGGATATTAGAGCTTTCCCTTTCCAAAGACTCATTTCCTCTTAACTTTACCATTTCCAATTGGAGAAAATGTCACACGAAAGACCACTCAATTTGTCCAATGGAAAAAGATTGTTCATGATTGTTGTTTTGCTATTACAAAGCTATGCATCCATCACAAAACTATATCTAAAATATTACAAAGCTATGCATCCATCACAAAACTATATCTAAAATACAAAAAGAAAAGTTCAAACCTTTGACTGTAAATCATTTTGTGTTTTCACTGACTTTGGTTGTCATTATTCAAAAAAGGATTAAAAAAAGGCGTTGTCTAAACATTCGACCTTTTGAACTTTTTCACCTGAATCCGATGAAACAAATTTTGGTGAAATCGTCATTTTCAGTTGTTTAAATTGCATTTTTGAATGCATAAATGGATTCAACACCTTGAAAAACCCTTGGGGCACTCCAAATATCGAGACTCAATCACTCAAATCTGGAGTTCCAACAATTTTTGGTCGTATTTCTAACAAATTTGATCAAAAAATATGCTCGTAAAAACGCCAAAAAGTCGAACTTTTAGACTACATGTTAAAAATATCCAGTGCTCTTTTTTTGATGGGCCATCTCATCAGTTTTGTCGTTGATTCATTCATTTGACTCAGAAAGTCTCCAGCCTCTTCCTTCTAGTAAGGAAAACATTATTTAAACACCGATTCCTTAACTATTACATAGGGAAATATAATGTTTCCTTTGCAAAAAGAAAGGAGATTTCACTCATAAATGTCCCAACAAAGCCTCAATACTCTAGTTCTTCTATGATAATTGACACTCATGGGATTATGTTGACCGTGATCATGAATTTGATGATGAATGTTATGAGCTTTATTTAGATATTAACTGAGATACAAATGCAGAAAAAGTTCCAAAAGAAACAACATTTCATCAAATTCAAGAATTGGGAATCCTTGTTCACCATCTTTTATCCCACTTGTTAGTTCACTATCTCTCAATGTCTACGACCAACTGCATCAATCATCAATGGTCATAACATGAGTTGATTCATTGCCCCAAATTACCTTTTTATAATCAATCAATCACCTTAATCACAATAAGTTATGATTACAATGTCAATGTGATTAGAAATATAAGAGATCCTTGAAATTGTATTTCATTCTTACTATAATTATTTATGGCATTGTGATTTATGAAGGATTATCAATAAAACTTCATTCTTCTTGTTGTTGAAGGAACTTTGAATGATAGGATCTTCATAGTTCTCAAATTTTGGTTGTATGTTCTCATCCTTATTTTTATTCAATTTGATTCATCTCCAAGTGTTTGTTGAAAATATTCATGTTGACACTCAGTCATTTAATAATTCTTCTTCTTGAACAATTTGTTTCTGCATCAACTATTTCGCTATCATTTCCTTCAATCAAATTTTTTTAATGAAGTTGATATTTATTCAATTAATGCCCTCAATCCTTTTTCCTTTTTTTTTCCAAATAAGAAAATTCTACATTACTTAGAACAACTCACCTAACCTTTATTTCGAATTCTATTTGGTGCAAGAAGGAAATTTTTGTTTTCAATTTTAGTTTTGGAACGTCATACTCGTAAACATCTTGAGATTCCTTTCTAATGTCCCCATTACCGACAACTCCATAAAATTCACTCTGATACCACTTTGTAATGTCCCCATTATTAGGGACTCAACAAAAAATTTCTCTGTAACGTTTCCAGCCCTGAGTTGGCCTCGCCACATAGAATTATAAATTCTGATATCATTACATTAAATAATGAATTATGCAGCTGAAAAGAGTTAAGCGTAATTAATAATAGCATGCATGCAACAATAACAATTCATATATATATAGAATTTAACAACACAGATTTCATGACAAAAAATCACAATTGCACACACATAGTAATTGAAATAAGAACATGAATCACACTTATCTTAGGAAATAAACACCAACTGCATGTATACCTTCCACGTTCCTCCCAGCCTTAGACTGCACTACTCATAACTCTCAATAATGGGTCACCTCCGAGCTGGGGCTAAATTCCACTAGGGTAAAGGTTTTCTAACCCAAGATAAGGCCTCTTTAACAACATATAAACTCAGACATAGGTGCCTAATCAAACTAACAACCTACAGTCTTGCATTCCTCACATGCATTTCCCACCCCAGGAAGTGTGCCCCTTCTCTGCTCAACAGTGCTTCGGCTTCCCCACTTCCCTTATGAGGCTTCAACAACTAGTCGGACACGGAGTCTCAGAGCCCTGCAGTTGCAGTTTGGCACATTGGGAAATCAATTCCCAACAGTTCTCTCACCTGGAGAGAACTCTCATGAGCCTGACAACCCACTTCTTTTGCCCCACAGGCCTAACAACCCGCTTCTGCAATCCAACGGGTTTGACAACCTGCTTCTTCAATCCATCTCCTGAGCTAACCATTACAAGCACATGTTCCTCGTTATAGTCATGTACCATCCGGTATGATTCACAGCTCCTTCGTGAAGAAAATATCTCGAAAAAATAATCATCCCCCTTCGCACTATGCTCCCAAATATATATGTGTGTGTGTGTGTGTGTGTGTGTGTGTGTTGTGTGTGTGTCTTTTAAGACACTTGGAACCTAAGGGACTCCCTTGTCCCTACTTTAGAACTTAGGATATATTAAATTCCACTCCTTTATATTTTTAAGGAATACTAATATAATATTCCATTGGGATTAAATCCCCTAGCTTAGCCCCTTTCCTAGACTCTTAGCCCCCCTTTCCATTCTTAGTGGATTTTATCCCCCCATACTCATTTGTGGGTCGATCTGCAGCAGTGATGTTCTTTATTAATAATATGAGTGTTTTCATATTACAAAAATAAGCTCACTGGCCTTTAGCATCTAGGCTCTCCGGCCTAATAACCGCATAGGAACCCTAGCCCAAAATATCCTAGCTCATCAGTCTATATGTTCATTTACATTTATATGTACAACTGGGCTTCGGCCTAGGGGTATTACATTCCCCTCCCCCTTATTTATGCACTATCCTCAGTGCAGTATATACACATATACAATCAAAACTTTAATAGTTTTCAAAAATATGTGGATACTCTGCCCGCTTAGCCTCTTCATGCTCCCAAGTTGCGTCCTCAGGGTCATACCAGGTCCATTGGACCTTTACTAGCCCTATAGCTCAATTTCAGAGCGACTTGATCTTTCGATCCAATATGCACACCGGATGCACTTGAAAGTCACATTCTTGCTCCACCTTAATCACATTTCAATCAATGATATGATTAGCATCAGATACATACCTTTTAATCAATGAAACATGGAATACATTATGAATACACATTGATGTAGGTAAATCAAGCATGTATGCTACAGGCCCAATCCTTTCTAGGATTTCAAATGGCCCACAATAACAAGTTGTCAGTTTTGAACAATTTCCCAATTTCAGGGAACTTCTCTTGGCATTTATTTTAATAACACATGGTCACCCACTTTAAATTCCTTATGGGTTCTGTCTCTATCACCATATATTTTCTGCTTGTCCTGGGAAGCTTTTAATTTTTTATTTTTTTTCATCATTTGCTCTTCCATTTCCCTAAGTAATTCAAGCCCAACCACTGTTTTTTTCCATGGGGTTGTCCAAACTTACCAGTGTGTTTCACTTTCGACCATACATGGATTCAAATGGGCTCATCTTTAAGGATGTTTGATACCCATTGTTATAAGCAAATTCCACCAAATGCAAGAAATCCTCCCATTTTTATGGTTTATCCATTACATACATCCTCAACATATCTTCAATCACTTGATTTACTCTCTTTGTTTTCCCATCCGACTCTGGATGATAGGTCGTGTTAAAGTTCAGATTGGTTCCAAATCCTTTGAATAACCCTTTCCAAAAATTTGAAGTAAATTTTGGGTCTTTGTCAGTCACAATGGTCTTGGGTATACCATGAAGTCGAGCAATTTCCCTTATATAAATATCAACAATGTTGATTGCCTTGTGAGTGAGCTTTATTGGAATAAAGTGGGTAACTTTAGTAATCTTGTCCACCACCACCATGATGGAATCATGTTGCTTGGTTGTTCTGGGTAGCTTGGTGATGAAATCCATTGTTACAACTTCCCACTTCCACTCAAGAATGGATAATGGTTGTAGCAGACTAGTTGGGTGTTTGTACTCATCCTTGACTTTTTGAAATTCCAAACACTTGGCAATAAAATTTGCAACATCTTTCTTCATCCCCGGCCAATAATATTGGCTCTTGACAGTTGCAATAGTTTTCTGGTAACCTGGGTGCCCAGCATAAGGCACATTATGCATTTCCTTCAATATCATATTTTTCAATTCTTGAGAATTTGGCACATAAATTATGCCCCTGTACATGAGAATTTCATCATTTTCTAGCTTATATTCTTCAATTTTCTGTTGCAAAATACATTGTTATAATTTTGTCTTTATTTCCATGTATGTAAATATGACTTTGTGGCCTCTAATATTTTGTCTTTCAAATCTGATCGGTACATGCTAATGGTCGTAACATGCATCTCGTGCACCCTCTTGCTGAGTGCATCAACCACCCTGTTCTCTTTACCTTTGATATGTTTTATATGAAATTTGTTTTCACTGAAGAAATCTAACCACCTGCTTGGTCTGGGATTTAGAGTTGGTTGTCCAAACAAGTATTTCATATCACTATGGTCTGTCCTTAACTCAATTTTTTTTCCCATGAGGTAGTGCCTCCACATCTTCAAGGCATGCACTATGGCTGCCAACTCCAAATCATGAGTAGCATAGTTCCTTTAATTCTCCTTCAATTTCCTTGATTCATAGCATACCACATACCCATTATGACTAAGGACTCCATCTAGTCCTTCTTTACATGCATCAGTGCATACAATGAAATTTTCATTTGAATCAACAATCCTTAATATTGGAGCACATGTTAATAATTGTTTTAAGTGTTGGAAACTCCTTTCACAATCTGATATCCACTCGAAATTCACACCTTTATTTTGTAACGAAGTAATTGGGTGTGCAATCTTTGATAATCCTTCAATAAATATCCTATAATAACCTGCAAGGCCCATGAATGATCTCACCTCCGAGACATTCCTTGGTGTTGGCCATTCTTTAATGGCCCTTACTTTTTTGGATCCAATACTATCCCTCCCTTTGAAAGGATATGGCCCAAATAATGAATTTGCTTCCGGTAGAATAAACACTTTCTCAATTTAGCATTAAACTGATGCTCCCTCAATACTTGTAACACCATTATTAAGTGTTTTTCATGTTCTTCCTCGGACTTAGAATATATCAAAATATCATCCAAGAAGACAATGACAAACTTATCCAAGTAATTTCTGAATATATCATTCAAGAGACACATGAAGACATCTGGTGCATTTGACAACCCAAATGGCACCACTGTGAACTCATAATGGCAATACCTTGTTCTATAGGTAGTCTTGTTGATGTTTTCTTCTCTAATTCGTACCTGATGATAGCTTGACCTGAGATCAAACTTTGAGAATATTTTTTCATATTTCAGCTGATCAAAGAGGTCATCTATCCTTGGCAAAGGATACTTGTTCTTCACAATTACCTTATTCAACTTCCTGAAGTCTATGCAAAGTCTCAAAGATCTATCCTTTTTCTTCACAAATAATATTGGGGCACCCCAAGGTGACACACTTGGGCATATGTACCCCTTTTTCGGAAGTTCTTCCAATTTCATTTGCAATTCCTTTAGCTCTAATGTACTCATCCTGTAACGAGTCTTAGATACTGGAGTTGCTCTCGACACCAGATTGATGGAGAAAACAATATCTTTGTTGGGTGACAATCTTGGTATTTCCTTGAATACATTGTCAAACTCTTTTAGAACTGCATAATATTCAATATTTGATACCTTATATTAAGGTATATCTTCCATTTTTTCTACAAATATTTGAAATCCTTTCCTATAACTCTTCTTCAGTTGCAAGGTTGAAATTTATCTGAGGGTTACTCCTCTGGGAATTCCTTACACTGTCCTTAAATTCCCTTTCTCATCTAAGCAAGTAAATGTTTTATTATAATATTCTAGGACAACATGATGTTGGTCTAACCAATCCATACCAATTAGGTAGTCATAGGAACCTAAAGGTATGATGTTCAATTCTACATTGGTGCTCAATCTATTCACACCCATTGGGCATACCTTAACCATCTCATTAATTTTCCTTTTAGCTCTTCTGGCTAGCTGCACCAACCAAGATGCTCCAAGCTTGCTTCTTGGCAAATGAAATCTTTCCATTGTCTTAGGGTCTAGATAATTATGACTAGCTCCTGAATAAATTAGGATAGCAATGGGTTGGTTGTTAATATTACCTTTCACTTCAACCAGATGCGACTGGAACTTAGCTTGCCTATTATCCAAGGTTGTGTATATCCTAGGTACATTTCTTGCCATGTCCCCCATTGTATCAGCATGTTGTACATTGTGAACAATCCTCACTTTTTCAACTCTATGAGGACAATCTCGGTACATATGATTTCCCTTACAACCCCAACATTGGATAGGTGGTTGCCTTGGTCTTTGCCCAATTATTTCGTTCATTCTGGGTTCTTTAGAAACTATATGTCCCTAAGTATTATTTCTGAGGAATGATGGCTTAATCCCCCTCTTCTTCTGGTCCTTCATACTTTTCTTTTTGTCTTCCCACGTCCTTTGGAAAGTTGGTCTTCCTTTATGTTGATCATAAAGGAATTTATCTCTCCTTGTAGTTTCCTCTAGTGTCTTGGGATCATCATATTGTATCTTATCACTGGTAAAATATGGCATCCCACTCAAATACATTTGAATCTTAACTTGTTCATCCTTGGTGAAATAAACATATTTCAACAACTTTAAAAGCCTTCTCTCAAATTCATCTATGGTCATATTATCAAGCTTGAGTTCAAAGAACTCCTTCATTTTCTTATCATAATATCAGTTAGTCAAGCATTTATTTTGGAAATACGTCTTGAATGTTGATTTTTCAGTAGTCTAAGATCAAGCATGAATTTCATTCCAATTTTAGCATTTTACTTGAACCATAGACAATTGCAATTACACCATAAACAATTTGTTTCAGTAACCAAGATCACAAGAAGAAATACCATGCACAAGTACACAAGAAGTATCCTGGGAAACCCTTCTCAACAAGGGAAGAAAACCCAACCAATCCTTTGCTATATTCTTCAAGAGAAATACCTCCCACACCATAAACCTAGCACACAAAAGGGTGCTCACAAAACCTAGAAATCTATCACCCAAGAGAGGTGTGCACTTCAGCCCTAGAACTTGTACTTGCTAAAATTTCCAAAATCACACTTGTGTTGTGTTTCCTCAATGGGGAAATCACCTTTTTTTATATTAGACTAGACACATCAAAAGTAGTGTCTATTGGCACAACAAGGTCGACCTAAATAACTCAAAATATAATTAATAATTACCATATTAATTATCTTTTACATTAATTATCTTTCACTTTATGGTGGGGTCGACCTGTACCCTTTACATCACAATNAAGATCACAAGAAGAAATACCATGCACAAGTACACAAGAAGTATCCTGGGAAACCCTTCTCAACAAGGGAAGAAAACCCAACCAATCCTTTGCTATATTCTTCAAGAGAAATACCTCCCACACCATAAACCTAGCACACAAAAGGGTGCTCACAAAACCTAGAAATCTATCACCCAAGAGAGGTGTGCACTTCAGCCCTAGAACTTGTACTTGCTAAAATTTCCAAAATCACACTTGTGTTGTGTTTCCTCAATGGGGAAATCACCTTTTTTTATATTAGACTAGACACATCAAAAGTAGTGTCTATTGGCACAACAAGGTCGACCTAAATAACTCAAAATATAATTAATAATTACCATATTAATTATCTTTTACATTAATTATCTTTCACTTTATGGTGGGGTCGACCTGTACCCTTTACATCACAATTAGGGTTACAGGTAAGTCCGACTCTTAGACAATATAGCAAGGGATTTCATACACCCACTAGTGCTCAGCCACTAGGGGCACATCCACCTGTGCTCAGCCACTAGGGGCACGTCCACCTGTGCTCAGCCATAGGGACATCCAAGTCTCTATCTCATTGTGTCTCACAGGAGAATCATCAGAATGCACATTCACTAGTGTTCAGCCACTAGGATCACGTCCACCTGTGCTCAACCACAGGAACGTCCTACTCAACAAATTTCTATCTCACTATGTCTCATGGGAGAATCATCTGGAGTATCACATTATCGCAACTCTCTGCACAGAGGATAACATTAAACCCATCGCATGGGCTCCTTCACCCCTCACAAGGGTACACATCATTTCATCTCAAACGATACACCCATCTCATGGGCATCTTCCCTTCTCAGGGGCACACAACATTCCATCTTCGTCTTAGAGAGAAGGACACACCTAGCTCATGGGCATCTTCCCTACATAGGGGCACACAACGTTCCTTCTCTGTATCAGAGAGGAAAAACACACCCATATCATGGGCACACCCAACTCATGGGCTCTCTCTCATGCCGACTGACTCAGTATGTGTCCTAGAGGATGTCTCACGTAGTTGTAATCATCAACACTCCCTCTCAGATAGGGAGGCATTCTCCATCAGGCCAAGTCTCACACAAAGGACTCAAACTTCGTCTTGGTTGTAGTCATCAACACTCCCTCTTAGCTAGGGAGGTATTCTCCATCAGGCCAAGTCTCTCACGAAAGTACTCAAACTTCGTCTTGGAAATAATTATCAACACTCCCTCTCAGCTAGGGAGGTATTCTCCACCAGGCCAAGTCTCTCACGAAAGTACTCAAACTTCATCTTGGCAAGTGATTTGGTGAAGATATCTGCGATCTTCTCATGGTTAGGAAGGTATTGCACGTGTAATGTTTTCCTCTGCACCATATCTCTGATATAGTGATATTTTATCTCAATGTGTTTTGATCTATCATGAAACACATGGTTCTCATAGAGCTTCGCACAGCTCTAGTTATCAAAATGGATAGTGGTAGGATCCATCTCATGATCAAATAAATATGTTAGAAGTTTTCAAAGACACACTGCTTCGTGGACTGCCACACTCAATGCTATATAACATGTCGCTACGGTACTCAAGGCCACATAGCTATGTTTCCTACTGCTCCAGGAAACCATGGTAGACCCCAAGGTAAATAAACAACCAGAGGTGTTCTTCCGGTCCACTATGCTCCTTGCCCAATCTGCATCGGCATATCTCTATAAACTCAAGTTTACACTGGAGGCATATCTCATGCCATATCCAACTGTGCCTCGTAGGTATCTCAATACATGTTTCGTTGTTATCCAGTGAGTTTGTCTCGGTTGACTCATGAACTGACTAAGCACATTCACTGCATAGCATATATCAGGTCTGGTGTTAACCAGATACATCAATGGTCCTCTCAGCTATGGATCAATATTTCCTGAATAAGTAGGAACTTCATATATTTTCTTCAACTCCATCACCATCGGTGTAGGCATGGACTTGCACTCTGTCATACCGAATTTCTTCAATATCTCCACTATATATTTTCCTTGACTCAAGAAAATCTCATCAATTCTCTGCCATACTTCTAGTCTCAAGAAGTATTGCATCATACCCATATCCTTCATATCGAAGTCAAAAGTCAATGTTTGCTTGTATTCAACAATAAGTCTTTATGAACCAGTAAGGAATAAATCATTCACATACAGGACCAAGATCAGGGACTTGTCACCAACAATATGATAATATAGGTTTGGATCAGCAACACTCTTGCTCAGGTCCAAACTCATCAAGAATCCATCCATCTTCTCCTACTAAACATGAGGTGCTTACTTTAGTCCATACAGGGCTTTCTTCAACCTCTACACATGAGATTTCTCATTATTTATCACAAATCCCTCTAGCTTCTTGATAAAACATTCTTCCTCAATCTCACCATTGAGAAAGGTTGTCTTTACATCCATCTGATGTAGTTTCCAACTCATGGATGATAGTACATATGCAATTATATCGGGCTACTGGATCAAATGTCTCATCATAGACAACTCCCTCTGTTTGTGGGAATCTTCTAGCTACAAATCTCGCTTTGTATTTCTCGACACTCCCATTAGTTGCATGCTTGATCTTACAGATCCACTTGGAATTCACTACAAACTTCCCTTCTAGTCTTAGAACAATATCCCATACATCATTCTTCAATATAGACTGATATTCTTCTGTCATGGCATATTTCCATACTTTCTCACCTGTAGCTTCTCCATGACAAGAAGGCTCAAAATCGATTATGTGGTTCATGGCTAAAAGGTAGCTCGAAAATCTCTTTGGTATCTTTCTTTCTTGGTACATTCCTTGAGGGGCTACATGTCCATCTGCCTCTTGCAGAGTTTGTCGATCCCAGACATGCCTTTTATGTCCTACTGCAACATCTATGGGGATATCAATTGGAGCAGTTGGATCAACTAGAATAATGGTTGTCTCCCTCTGAACTGCTGAAGGGGAGAAGGTAATGTCTCTTCCTTCTTTTCAATTAGTTTGACTCCCTTTGAATTCTGAAGGATATATATCTTATTTTTCTTGTTTGCTAACCTAAAGATATTTTATTTCTTCTCATGTGCTTTACTGACTCTTCAATATTTTGATGATCTCTGTACTAGGATAATAATAAACCAAGAAAATTTGGACTCCCGAACCAGGGATAATGGTCCAAGTCATGAGGGCTCCCGCACTAGGGATAATATCGTTCACTATAAAAAAAAAATGCAACCAACTATAGATTAATGATTAAATCAAACAAATTACCTTAGTCTACAGTCATGCTCAATATTGCATTTGTTTTAGAGGAAGTAATCCTCGTCTCTCTTGACTTCATCCTTTTGTGGTGGGTCTGGATCAATGTCAGCGATGGAAGCATATTATCTTCCTTTATTTCTGGTAGGAAAATCTCTCACATAGTTTCCATACTTGTCACATCTGAAGTACTAGATCTTTGGCATGTCTCTTCTCTGATCATAACCTGAGGTTGATAAAGTCTTCTCATCTTTGAATGTGTGTCTGAAGTTTCTTTTAAATCTTCATCCTCTCTTTGCATGCAGTGCAAGAGCATGATTGTCATCAGAAGGGAAGTCTTCCACTCCTCTATCTCTAAGTTTGATTTCTTCTTGGGTACAGTCTGTCCACATACGATCAAAAGCGGGTAGTTTTTCTCTTCCATTGATACTTTGAAGAAATGGTTCCCAATGTTTTGGAATATTATTGAGAGTAGTCAAAACAATTTCTCTGTCAGATATGATTTCTCCAATGGCACCTAGTTGATCTTTGATCTCTGACATCTTCATAAAGAAGGAAACAACGATGTCACCTTTTGTCATCTTGTTACTTTGAAGTTGGCCCTTCAATGTAAGCGCTCTGAGGGTTTTGTCATTCTCAAACATATTATTCAATGCTTCATACATTTAATAAGTTGTCTTCAGGTTGGAAATACGAGGTAGGAGATGATCTCTTACTGAATAGATGATTATCTTCCTTACCTTGACGTCATCTTCCTTCCTTTCTTCCTTTTCTTCATCGGTAGTTATCTCTAGTAAAGTCTTTTATATCACACTCAATAGGTCATCCTCTTCAAGGGTGATCTGAATTCTTGACTTCCAAGAATTGAATTTGCTTGATCCATCAAGCCTATCTTCCACTAAAGTTTTGTTCTTCGTTATTTTTTAGATTCTTCACAAACCCTTGTCAATTGGGCTAGAAAACCTAATAGCTAGGATAGGCTAGCAACCTTAGGTTTTTTTGGGATTATGAATGCCAAAAATAATCCTTAAGAGAGTCACAGGAATATTGGTGAGCTAAAAATATCCTGCAATGAGCTGTAGAAACCCTAAAACCAAAAAACTGCAGAAAATTGTGAAACCCTAGAAACCCTAGGGACAAAAATTCAAAATGCTCGAAATTTCACTCTGAGAGTCTCTGGAGGTGCACTGGAGGATGTCTTACTCTCCTATGCCAAATTTATCCCCAACGTCAAAGTATTAAGAGATGAAACTGAGAAATAAGGAGGGTCGTACAGAATTGCAGTAAACCTTAGAGGGTCGTACAAAACTACAAAAGAGAAGGATGGCTAGCTTTGAATTCTTATGTAATGGGTTCTTCAAGACCTATTCTATGATCCCATGTTGATTTTTCAGTAGTATAAGCTCAAGCATGAAGTTTATTCCAATTTTAGCATTTTACTTGAACCATAGACAATTGCAGTTACACCATAAACAATTTGATGTTGTAACCAAGATCACAAGAAGAAATACCACGCACAAGTACACACGAAGTATACTGAGAAACCCTTATCAACAAGGGAAGAAACCCCATCCTTTTCTATATTCTTCAAGATAAATACCTCCCACACCATAAACCTAGCACACAAAAGGGTTCTCACAAAACCTAGAAATCTAGTACCCAAGAGAGGTGCGCACTTCAGCCCTAGAACTTGTACTTGCTAAAATTTCCAAAATCACACTTTTGTTTTGTTTCCTCAATGGGGAAATCACATTTATTTATATTAGAATAGACACATCAAAAGTAGTGTCTATTGGCACAACATGGCCGACCTCAATAATTCAAAATATAATTAATAATTACCATATTAATTATCTTTCACTTTATGGTGGGGCCGACCTTTACCCTTTACATCACAATTAGGGTTACAGGTAAGTCTGACTCTTAGAAAATATAGCAAGGGATCTCATACACCCACTAGTGCTCAGTCACTAGGGGAACATCCACCTGTGCTCATCCACAGGGACGTCCAAGTCTTTATCTCACTACGTCTCACAGGAGAATCATTATAATACACATTCACTAGTGCTTAGCCACTAGGATCACGTCCACCTGTGCTCAGCCATAGGAATGTCCTACTCAACAGATCTCTATCTCACTACGTCTCACAAAAGAATCGTTTGGAGTATCACATCATCTCAACTCTCTGCACAAAGGAGAACAATGAACCCATCACATGGGCTCCTTCACCCCTCACAGGGGTACACATTGTTTCATCTCAAACGATACACCCATATCATGGGTGTCTTCCCTTCTTAGGGGTACACAATGTTCCATCTCCGTCTTAGAGAGAATGAAACACCCATCTCATGGGAATCTTCCATACATAGGGGCACATAATGTTCCTTCTCTGTCTCATAGAGGAACAACACACCCATCTCATGGGCACACCCAACTCATGGGCTCTCTCTCAGGTCGACTCACTCAGTCTGTTTCCTGGAGGATGTTTCACGCAACTATAATCATCAACATTGAATTCCCTCCAAGTGACCTTCTTCTCATATATGTATTGTACATGCACAAATTGATCCCACCACATTGATGCTTTTCCCTTGAGTTGATAAATGGAAATTCTTCCTTATTCTTGTGAAGGTATTTATGCAATTGGAAATACTTCCTCATGCCTAGCAGCCATGTCTCTGCATATTCATCCTTCTTGTGCTCATCATCAAATGTAGGAGGATTGATTTTTTTCATTTCCCCTTCTAGCTCATCCACCCCAGACCTTTTCTTATGCTTCCTGACAAGGGATGGACTTAAAATTCGGTGTGCTCTCTTAGTTGAATGTCTTGGGTAATGATGGTGATGCCTACCAACACTTATTGTTCTTCTCCTATCATCGTGAGACCTATGACTCCCTGATTTTCTTGATTCATTCTCCTTATCCATCTTCTTTTATGTTTTGTCAAAGCTCCACATTAACTTTATGTTGAAGTATTCATGTTGCTCTTTGGATTTCATAAGCCTCTAATTATCAACTTTATAACTCCAGGCATCCTTTTTCAAACGTTTTATAGTCTCTACCAAATTCATGATATATTCCTTACCTTCTCCATGTCCATTTGAATTCATACCTTCATTACCCATATTAACATACCTCCCTCTCATCTCATCTTCATGGTTGGAAGCCCCATGTGTATTTTCCATGATTTTGAACTTTTGGTGATCCTGTTATGATATAAATGATGTTAACTCTGCAAAATGTGCAACCAACAAAATTTGTTAGGCTTAATAATTTACAATTACATAAAATTTCATATGATTATGTTCCAAGAATGTATCATAATTCTTTCTTTCATGAATTCACTTGAAAAGTCTTGATACTTAGATTATTTCATCTATGCGGACTCATGAAAACGTAACTCTCCTTTTTCATAAGGTTGTTTGAAGTCTTCCCATACTTAACCATTTTCATCCTTGCGGACTCGTGTACTCATGGACTCTCAGACTCACGGAACATAACTCCCAACACTTAGATTATTTTTCATCTAAGTGGACTCACGAACTCTCAAACTTGTGGACTCGCGGACTGGCAAACTCACGAGTGCTTACTTCTTCCTTTCATAAGTTTGCTCGAAAAGTCTCAATACTTAGATTATTTTCATCTATGCGAAATTACAGACTCACGGACTCATGGAAGCATAACTCTCCATTTCATAAGTTTGCCTGAAGAGTTCCCATACTTAACCATTTTTCCACTTCTTCGAACTCACGGACTCGCGAACTCATGGGCTCATGGTCTTGTAACCTTTCTTTCATAATTCCATCCGAAAAGTCTCAACACTTAACCATTTTTCTACTTCTTTGGACTCGTGGACTCACAGACTCATCATAAGTCTCAACACTTAGCCATTTTTCCACTTCTTCATAATCGTTGAATCATGGTCTTGTAACCTTTCTTTCATAAGTTCCTCTGAAAAGTCTCGACACGCAACCATTTTTCCACTTCTTCGGACTCACGGACTTGCAGAATTACTGACTCATCATAAGTCTCAACACTTATCCATTTTTCCATCTTTGCGCACTCACGGACTCACAAACTCGTCATAGTCTCAACACTTAGTTATTTTTCCACTTCTCCAGACTTGCGAACTCCCATACTCACGGTCTTGTAACATTTATTTCATAAGTTTATTCGAAAAGTTTCAAAACTTAACCATTTTTCCACTTCTTCAGACTCATGGACTCACAGATTCGCAGAATCAAAGACTCATAATAAGTCCCAACACTTAGCCATTTTTCCGTCTTTACAGACTTGCGGGTTCACAGACTTGTGGACTCACAGACTAGCGAAAGTATAAGTCAAACACTTAGATTATTTTCATCTCCCTGCCTCCGTGTACCTATCACCATGGCAGTATATGTCACTTACCTCCACGCCAGTTGACACATAGCCCCTCTCTACGTCATGATGATGTTAGCATATGGAAAAATATCAAAATTTTTCCAATTTCGCCTATTTTCAAAAATTCCAAAAATGCTCAAATTCACCCCAAAAAATGGAATTCCTTCTTGGGTTGTTATTAGAGCTCTGTAACTAAGCTTAATACAAACAATTAAATCCTTGTACAAATACATTTGTACGTTACTTTCAAATTCAATTCTTTCACTTCTAATTTGCCATTATTTAGTTGCATGAAATTGGGGCTTTTTCCCAATTTCATTCCATTTTACCATGGTCTCTCTACAACCCTTAATTTTTTTCAATTTCACTCCATTAAACACAAATTAAACCTCCAGAGCCACCAATTACTTGGGTGCACAGTCGGTCGACATTTCCAGCATGAAAGTTTCTTTAATTCCTTCGCGAGTTGGGAAATTTATTTAACCAATTTTACTGAGTCAATCATAGCCTTAAGTTGACTTCAAATTAGACCAATTACAGGTCTGAATTTGCTCAGAAAAAAATTAGAATCAAGAAAAACTCATCCTTGGACCAAATTTCCCAGGAATTATAACATTAGAAATTGGGGATTTGGCCCAATTTCACTCGGTTGCTCCCGATTTCAAAACGGAAACACTATAAAAAATTTGTTGAACAAATTGCAAACGAACTCTTCCTTTCATTTAGTCAAACAATTCACTTGCAAACTATGTAATTTCGCTTCTGCTCCTTGGTAAATGCCCCATGCAAGCTCAGTATTAAAATTTGGTGCCTGATACCACTTTGTAATGTCCCCATTACCGACAACTCCATAAAATTCACTCTGATACCACTTTGTAACACCCCCATTATTAGGGACTCAACAAAAAATTGCTTTGTAATGTTTCCAGCCCTGAGCTGGCCATGCCACACAGAATTACAAATTTTGATATCATTACATTAAATAATGAATTTTTCATGTGAACAAAGTTAAGCAGAATTAATAACATCATACATGCAACAATAACAATTCATATATATATACAATTTAATAACATAGATTCCATGACAGAAACTCAGAATTGCACACAAACAATAATTGAAATAAGCACATGAATGACACTTATCTTAGGAAATAAACACTGACTGCATGCAGACCTTCCACATTCCTCCCAGCCTTAGACCACACTGCTCATAACTCTCAGTAATGGGTCACCCCCGAGTTGGGGATAAATTCCACCAGGGTAAAGGGTTTCTAACCCAGGCTAAGGTATCATTAACACAATATAAACTCAGACACATGTGCCTACTCAAACTGACAACCTATAGTCTATCATTCCCCACATGTCTGTCCCACCCCAAGAACTTTGCCCCTTCTCTGATCAACAATCCTTTGGCTACCCCACTTCCCTTCCAAGGCTTCAACAATAGGCTGAAAATGAAGTCTCAGAGCCCTGTAGTTGTATTTTGACACCTTGGGAAATCAATTCCCAACAGTTCTCTCATCTGGAGAGAACGCTCACGGGCCTGACAACTCGCTTCTTCCAATCCATCGGCTTGAAAACCCGCTTCTTCAATCCGACGAGCCTGACAAACCGCTTCTTCAATCTAGCTCCCGAGCTAACCAATACAAGCATAGGTTCCTCGTTACAGTCCCATACCATCTGGTATGATTCACAACTCCTTCATGAAGGAAATCTCCTGGCAAAATAATCATCCCCCTTCACACTATGCTCCCAAATATATATATGCATGTGTCTTTTAAGACACTTGGCACCCAAGGGACTCCCTTGTCCCTACTTTAGAACTTAGGATATATTCATATCCACTACTTTAGATTTTTAAGGAATACTAATATAATATTCCATTGGGATTAAACCCCCTAGCTTAGCCCCTTTCTTAGACTCTTAGGCCCCCTTTCCCTTCCTAGTGGATTTTAGCCCCCCATACTCATTTGTGGGTCGATCTGCAACAATGATGTACTTTATTAATAATATGAGTGTTTACATATTACAAAAATAGGCTCACTGGCCTATAACATCTAGGCTTTACGGCCTAATAATCGTGCATACACCCTAGCCCAAAATATATTGGCTCACGAGCCTATATATTAATTTACATTTATATGTACAACTGAAGTTTGTTGTAGGGGTATTACATGAGCTTGATTGAGGTTATAAAAAGTTATTACTTTTGAAAAAATCCCAAACATACTCATTGTGACAAGGTAGTTGTACTAAGTTTGAATTAGAAGAGGGTACAATATTGTTAAAAACAAGGCAAGCTTCCTTTAAATAATCAATCTCAAATTGGTTAATCTCGTCTTATTTTCCTTGTCTGTTAAACAATTTGGGTAGAATTAGGGATATTCAAACAATTTTTTTTATTAGTTAATGTTGAAATGTAATCTATTTTCTTCTTTTACTCGACTCTTAGCTTGTTTAGAAAGTTATTATCAAATTCATTTGAATGTAAATTTTAAATACTTTTAATTATAATTGATATTAAATAATAATAATATTTGATTAGATACCAAATTGAAATTTAAAATTTTTAGTTTTTGATATATATATATATATATATGAACATTTCTACTAACAAGGTACAACCTCTAAATGTGTTCCTCAATAGACATACTATGGTATTATTAGACTTCTAAATTTATCTTATGCTCATAATTTATCTTCACCACTTATGTTCATTCTCTTATGCATGTGGACCTTATGCTAACTAAGAGTCATAGAGGGTAACATGGGAATATTAAATCCCCATTCCATGTTGATATATTGCTTAGCTAACATGAGCTAAATTGTTAAAGGAATGAAGTCCAACAAATTGTGGGGTATGGAACCTGTACTAGCTTGTAGTCTAGTGGAGAGTTTCCCATACTAGTGAATAGACGTTAATAGAGGGATACTATCATAGTGCTAGACTTTTTGTTCCACTTGAACATCCCATACCACTCAAGAAGCCTAGTCGTTGCACAACTCTGACATGACCTTATTAGTTTTCCATGACCATCAAATGTTTGTATCACCCACACTACACTTAACCGACATGTCTTGACCAAACCCAAGCAAGGCACCTTCAACCATGCATAATGCCAGAGTGCTCGTTTCAGTGTATGCGATGTTGCATCATTGCCACCCCACCATAACACCCTATTGTTGCCTCCCTCAAGCCAAACATACTTAAACAACCATCTACCCAACATGAGACCATGTTGTAATCCATCTAGGCCAATACATGATAGTCCATGAAGATTATGTTCCTAGTTCACCAAAAATTCACATACTTTTGATGCACTTATCAACATTGTGGCCTTGCCATGATAACACACACAATTCATCACAATGTCAAGTCATGTCATAGCGGAGACATCTTTATCGACAACACTACTTCCAAAAAAGTACTTCATGTTCCAAATATGGATCCAAATTTATTTGATCTCTATTGTGTGACCCACACTCAAAAGGGTAGAATTTTGATCTAACAAATGGGTTGTGAAAGACATAGGTTATGAATATAAATTGTTTCTTTAGAGTATTGTCATGAAATAAAGAAGATGTACAAGCTTGGTAAGCCAAAATCATCTAAGAAACTAAAGAGTTCATGGCTATGATTGCAAAGGTAAATGACATCAATGCACTTTGGAAAACAAATTATGGATCTATACAAACATGAGCACCAACACCATGGTTCTAGGGCTTCCTTCCATCCACCCTCCAAGTAGTGTTTGTGAAGGATGACTATTCAAGAAACACCATTGAGAAGCCTTCCCCAAGAACTAACCACACTATGCCTCTCAACCTCTTGACCTTGTGCATAGTGACATTTGTGGGCTCATGATAAATCTTTCTATCTCCATAAAAAAGTATTTCCTCGGATTCATTGATGACTACACAAGTTAAGAGTCTTCTACCACTTGTAGATAATTTGATCCACAAACCATTGAAACTTGAATTTTCTCAACACGTGTTTTCCTAAAAATGACTTTGATATAAACAATCTTGTTCGACAAGTATAAACATATCCAATTTAAATAGGATAAAATAGTTAATGAATTAAAATCATTTGTTAAGCGATAAACAAAACTTCATTTTGTAACCTTCTTAGATCAACTATATGATAACAAGTATAACTATGGGACTTCATAGGAGGGATCATTTCAACATATGCAAAAGCACACCTGACTTTATAGGCTTTATACACTATTATACCCATTAACAGGATGCGCGCTATATAAAACGATGAAAAAATATATGAAAGAATGTGTGAATGTACAAAGTCATTGATGGGATTATTTTAGCCCTAATTTTTAGGGTTTTGTTTGCCGTTGGGAAAAATGCAGGGAAGAAAAAGTATTTATATAAAAGCGCGAGTGACGGAACGGTAAAGCGTTTGGAAACTCTAACATTTCCTAGAGAATAGCAGAATATCGTCAACTTTCATACCTGCAACAGTGTTTAAGTGGCAGAATAGCAGCCAGCCACGGCATAGGGCCCGTTTCAATTCGCCCCTGGTGCACATAATTAATTATTTTTTCTTTTCGATTTAGCTTTTTGTGTACAGACCCGGGTTCGATTCCCGGCTGGTGCACATAATCGTTTATTTTTTAACTTTTCGATTTAGTTTTGTGAGGTTTTGAAAGAACCCCATGCATGCTGATATTGTGTCTCTGTAGCTGAGTCTGAATATGAAGAGTGTACAATATTTCGCAAAGAAAGCAAGTCGCCCGTAATAACGAATCTCAAATTGTTTCATCTCGTTCAATTTCTTTATTGGTTATTGAACAGGGTTTGAGAAATAGGAGAATTTCAAATTTCTAATTATTTATGTCTTGTCGTTGTAGTATAGTGGTAAGTATTCCCGCCTGTCACGCGGGTGACCCGGGTTTGATCCCCGGCAACGGCGATATTTTTTTTCGGTTTTGCTTTTGAGCTTGGTTGAAGGTTTCTTTTAGTCTGGGGCACTCTCTTGATTCTTGATGTAATAGTGGGCATTTTTCCCTGTGGGTATGGTAATCCTTTTTCTGTGGTTGTGCTGTGTTTTGATGAGTTTGATGCTTCTTACAGGTATTGTTTAAATATTTTATTTTTTTTATTTTTTTCCTAGAGTTTTGAGAAACAAATTTCGATGAAATCATTATTTTATTTTGTTTAAATTGCATGTATAAATAAATTTAGCATCATGAAAAACTTTTGAATTTCAATTAGTCTCCCTACATATTGTTACTACATATTTTTATTTTTTTTTTAAGTAAAAAGTGGAACCTTTCATATTAGAGCTTCATCCAAAAAGGAGGATACATGACACATAGGAGCTAGGTGTCCCGCCTGTGAAGGAAACCATGACACCTGGCTGTCTTACTGTAACATGTCCAAAAGAGAAATATAACATAGAGCCACCCTGCCCGTAGGAAACCAGAGGGAGTGTTCAGAACTAACAGCAGTTTGATAATATAGTTACTAAGGCTAACCAGACTGACACCTAGAGGACTGTCGTCCTGAGAAACTACAACAACAAACATGAAAAAACATTCAAGCTCTGTGACCTGTTAACCAGTGCTCGCCTTGTCATCCTTCGCCTTGTCGTCCGTCGCTTCTATGGCCCGAACTGGAATTGCAAAAGGTTGTGCGCAAGTAGAACATAGTTGCTTGGGCATGTCGTTGGAATAAGCCGCGTAAAGCATGTCGAGGTGTTGGCTTGCGCAGACCGCTCTGAAGATCTGGTCTTCAACCAGACTTCTCACCTCAAAGATGAGCTGCAGCTGCTCCGGGAGAAAAGGAGGTGGCGAGGCCTGCCCCTCCTGCATATCATCGCTGTCCAGACATCCTGCCTCCGTGGTTGCACCAGTGTCCTTGGCTGTACCAGCGTCCT
>SNQJ01S0115908.1:24111-48073 GCA_010110895.2 Picea sitchensis | reverse complement strand
TAAGAGATGTGGGAAGTGCTTGTAAACCCGCTGGGATACTGAACAGGTCTGCTGGCAGTGGGTAAATGCATGCATGATGCCAAGAAAACTTCGTCGGGGTACTGAACAGGCCCGCCGGCAGCGAAGCAATGTCGGGTACATGAAAATCTGCAAAAAAATATAAGAAACCTCTTTAATGTCCTTTATTCTGATCCAGAACTTCTTGACAAGATACAGATGTCAGAGTGGGTTAAATGGGAACCCTGTCGAGTCTATGGACGCTTGCTGGCAGTAGTGGCCATGCCAACAGTATTGGAGATTTTATCTTTAATATCGTGACTTGTTGATCTTAAGACTGTTATCGATTTTCATCTTTTAAAACACTGCTGGAAAAGATGGTTGATGATAATGTTTGTACGATTTTTTTGGGTCGTTATTTTTGAGTTGAAATTATCTTTGTTGTCTTAATCTGAATTGGTACCTTTTGCAGAGATAACTGCTTCTACCAGTGTGTCTCCATTGTTGGCAGCCAACTCACTTTTTCCTATCGTCTATAAGCTGCCTACACCTATGTCTTGCAAACATCAAGTTTTTCGCCGCATTTTTCAAATCGACAACACTTTCATTTCTTGCGACATTTGCATATTTGTCTTCGTTAAGTTTTCATGACTGTAAGCGTGAAAAATTCTCCTTTCGAAGTTGTTTTTCGATCATTATCTGAACCATGGATATTTCTTTTGTTATTATGCCTATTATGCTTACCTTTTATTGATCATTACACGACTGGCAATATCCTTTGATAGGTTCTCATACTTCGATTGATTGTATAACTTGGTTTTATTTAAAGCATTTAGCCTTTGGATTTGCACTTCATGTGACTTGCCTGATCATTGATTATATGAAAATGCATAAGGGTCATGATTAATTTTTTTATATATATGATATAATCCTTATATAAATGTTTTCATAACTATTGGTCTGTCGATTGTATGAATACCCATTGGCACATTGGTCAAACGATTGATATAAGTGATACGTTGGTGCATGGTTAAAACATTTAGTTTGGTTTCAAATTATATGTTGATGGTTTAAAAACTATGGCATAATGTTTTGATTGCAAGCGTTGTTTTTGAACTATGCTATAGTGAGGTAGAACAACTATGTGAATTGGCGGTTGTACTTTCATAATAACTCCTATGCATGGCAGAAGTAAGCTCTACCACCCTTGCACAGTTTGCATTAATGCCTACCTCCTTACAGGGTTACCTCTGTTGATTTTTGGGAAAATCTCTGACCCCACTCTGTTCAAACCCTTGTCCCTTAGCCCAACTCACTATGTGTTATCTCCTGGCTCCCGAAGGGCGATTTGAACCCCCATGGTGTTTAGAGTCGGTTTTGGTTTCATTTTGCCAGAGAAGACTGCCCCGTAATTTCCCCCAGAGTCACGTTTTTTCGTGAGCGATTCTTGGCAAACGGATTTGAATTAGCTCAAACCGTTGAAAACCCAGAACCAATTTTAGCCCCTTTACCTTCTACGCGAGCGGTTTCTTCAGAAAGTGAGCTACTACAGATATCTAGCTCTTGTTTTACAGGTCAATTTTTCAGTGGCTGGAACATGCGTTTTGAGTCTGTATGCATTCCTTCAGATCTGTTCTTCAGAACTCCCTCTCACCCATCAAGTTTTCTCATCACTCCACAGGTATGTTTGATATCATTTGTTTTTGTAAATAATCTAGATTTATATAACGATTTGAATTCAGTTTTAAACAGTTCTGTTCACATCTTGAATGGTTTTGTTATATTGCATACATTCTATATATAGTTTTGCTCTGAGTAAATGGAATTTCATTTTTCCGATCATCCCCAGTTTAGTCTCTCTTAGATTTTCATCGATTTGATTGATCTTAGTGTGGATTTGATTTGTTTGATTGAGTTGAAATGGATGCTTCGTTGTCAATCAAATTTGTCTGTATCTATTCTAGACAGGAAATGTTTCTCATACTCAATTAAGAATACAATCACATTTCGATTCGATTTCGTTATAATTCATACGCTATGATTGGCAACGATTTTGATGAGGTTAATTGTTACATTTTGTTGTGCCATATGACCTTCAAAGAACAGGAATACAACTCGAATCGTTTCCAATGTGACTCTGTTTCTTCGGAAACATTGCTTTTTATTAAGCCTGTACAAACACGCCCAAATCATGGAAAGGATTTAATTCATAACGATTATGCTAAAACCTAGTCGGTTAATTCGCATTGATTGAAGTACTGTTAGCTCGACCATGTTATGAGTTGGATTCATATTGCAATGGATGCTCTGTTTGATTTTGATTTGTAGAACGAGATTGGTTATATCTAGATTCATGATTTATTTCTATGATTAATGATTTCGTTCAATACCAATCAACTTTATTTGCCCATTTTGCAATAACCAATTATCTCTTCTGTTGATTCTATTATGATTGTGATCAAAGTCAAATCGATTTGGTTACGATTTTATATGAGTTGGTTCTCGCACCTGTTTGAATTAATCTACTTGTGGTGTAAATCGTTTCATGTCATGACAACTATAATAATTTTAAAATGATTTTGTTTCAATCTGATCGTATCTCTTGTTGTTGGAAAACACAACGTTTGCCTGCGATTTGTTTGATTTCATTACTTTCAAATTGGATATGAAATGATTTTCAAAACTGTTTGGTTTTGATTCTTCTACCCGATTTATGACTATAATCGAAACAGAGTATTGCTATCTATGTACTCGGTTAATGATGTGGATCTTGTTTGAGTTTATAATAGAATATCAATTTCAATTCATGATTCATTTTCAAATGATTGTTGGATGTAAATCGAATGGAATTTCTTAAAAGATTTGATTTAATTTTAATTATGATCCTGTACCTTTATTTAGACTAGCTACAGAATCAGATGATTCTGTAGCTAAGTCTGTGGAATCAGATTTTTATTGTTGTGCTAATAAAATATCTCTCTAACTTGTTATTTTTGGTCCATTTCAGGTGAATTCGAAATTGCATTGGATTTGATGAAGCAATTTAGAGGATATTTGGATATTTTGATTTCATTTTAGTTTCTTAGTTTAGTTGATCTTGGGAATATCTTCCCATATTATGTAAACAGTTTGATAACTGCCACAAGGAGGTTTTACCTTGTGGAAAAACTTATAAATACTCATTATTTTTGTAATAATATCATCCTCATTCGTGGGAGAACAAGGATATGGAATTTTAATACAGACTGAGACAGAATTTGATTTTCTGCTACAGCTTTAGCTTTTCATAATATCAATATTTTGTTTCATGTTCATGTTTATCAATTTGCATTTGGTTAATGACTACTTTAGCTATCTTAGTCTTTTGCAAATGATATAATTTAATCAATATAATCCACATCTGATTTCTTCCAGTGTATATAAAAACATAGCAATTACTTGATTCAGTTTGTGAATGAGAGGTTTCTCTTCTTCATTAATTGGATTATTAAGTATAAGTTTTTGCATAACAGGTTTCCCTTATTGCAGAGATTTATAAATCTTATAATTGTTATGATTTTTTATGTCTTCTTTGTCCTGTAAATAAACTCAAAGAGCATTGCAGCTTATCGTTTACGAGAAGCTTCTGTATCATCCGGTGCAAGTTTCCTTCCTCCGACCAGCTTCGAAGTCATCTTACACAGGGAAAATCTGGAGCGTTTCCAGGTCTGTTTGTTGTTTATTTGTTTAGTATATTTGTCAGTATTAAGTTAGATATATGTGTGTTTAGTATATTAGATTGTTTAATTTCAGTAAGTTTAATTTCTTGTTCATAAAATCATAAAAATCATAAAGTATCTCTAGATGTCTTAGGGCAGAAAGCAAATGAGTTTTACAGGTTTTATTCAAATCTGCAAGTTCTAGATATTGTATATTTATGAATAAGTTGTAATTCAATTAGTAATCAGATAGTTATTATTAGAGTTAGTATAGTAGTAATTAGTAGATTGTATTTATATAGTTAGTTAGATTAGTTTTGTTTTGTTTTAATAATTAGTTTTAAGTTAGTTTGTTTTATTTAGTTTTAATTAGATTAGCGTATTAGTTTGTTTTATTGTTAGTTAGTATTAGTTTGTTTTGTTTATTATTAGTTAGATTAATTTGTTTTATTTAGTTTTAGTTAGATTAGTTAGTTTAGATTAGTTTTCTCTTTGGTTTTCCTAGGACCTTAGATCGGCTAACGGAGCCGCTAAACCCGTCAGGGTGGTTCATTCCAAATGGCTTTGGTTATTAGACAACCCCGTACCGGTTCCACTCTCTCAGTTGACGGACGGTCAATTTCACCCGTCAACAGGTCTACAAAGCGAGGGCTTGTTTGTTGCATGGGTGGGTAATTCATTTGATTGAAGGGAGGGTAATTTGCTTGACTAAAAGAAGGATAATTATTCCAACGATTAGAAGATGTAAATGGAATATTAGGATTCATACCTTGTCCCCGTGGTTTCCATTGCCTTCTCTGTGTCAACAGATAGACAGCTTCAACTTTTTCGTCGGTTGGTTGTAATGCTGCTTTGATTCCTGGTAAAGAAGGGCATTGTTGAGTTTCATGATCCTTATCACAAATGGTGCAAATTGACTTTTTGTCCAATGGGCATTCCCTTCATGGGTGCTTATCTCTGCATTTGGAACAAAGGATGGACATAGTTGCTTCTGTTTCGGCTTGTTTCTTTTGAATCTGCAAGGTGTCAATTTGTGAAGCAAAAGAACTTAACATTTCAATTTTAAATTCCTCAAGTAGATTACCTATTTCGGCTCTTGTTGCTCCTCCACTGGCTGATTTTTGAACTCTTGAAAATGTGGTATCCCTGTTTGATCTATTCCTTGCAGCTCCTCTTGAACATCTTTTACAGAGGTTAACAATTTCATCATATGATTCTTTAAATATGTCCCCTTTTCCAAGCATATTCAGCATTTCTAGACAGTCATCCCTTACTCATTTTAATAATATTGTTTTAAGAATATATTTACTTACATTGGGGTGACTGGATCTTTGTAGATTATACTGTAGCCTTTCCACAAACTCCTCTAGATTTTCATCCTCTTTCTGTATCATCTTGAATAGTTCCTCTCTTTTTTCTCTTGTTCGACAATAGTCTTGATATTTGTGCAGAAATTTCTGTTTCATCTGATCCCATGTTGTGATTACATGATCTCCAAGAATCATGAACCATCTTAATGCATTTCCCTTTAATGTTACTGGGAATAGCTTTATTTTTTGAGCATTGGAAATGTAATCATAACTTCTGCTTAATATGCAAACTCAAAAAGGAATTCATCAGGATCTTCAGAAGATAAACCATGAAAGTTAGGTAAAGATGAAAATGGAATGTTTTTCATGGGAGCTACTCCTCTAGGAAGATAACCAATAGGAAATCCTAAGGTAGAAAAAGAGTTTCATCATTTACCTCTGCTTCAAGACCTACCTGTTCTTCATGGTGCAGTTCTTCATTATATCCATCCATGGTTTCTTCTATTTGTTCCCCTACTGCACTTGCTCGATCCTCAATGTCGTCTGCTAGTTTTTCAACTGTCTCGGTTTCAAAGTTCGCTTGAAAGGAAGGTTGAGGCTTTGGTTTTCAAGAGCTTGGTCGTTGAGGAACAACAGATTCATATTTTGATATAATCTGGTCGATAAAAGTCTTTCTACCTCCTCTTCCTCTACCCCTGCCACCTGTAGGGTCAGTTTCCTTGGGGGGTCCGCGTCCTCTCATGCAATCTGTACATCTGAAATAAAAACGTAAATGCTTTTGAAATCTATAATTTCCTTCCCCGGCAACGGTGCCAAAATGTTGGTCACTATAATTGCTTATTAATTAAAACAATCAAGTGTCACATAAATTGTCAACCTAGGGAAGTCTGTTTATTTCAAAGGCAATCACACACTGTATATGCTCAATCTCAAAAGAAATCCAAAGTTGTAGTAAAATTTACACTAATCACACCTTGCCTTGAACATATTGGAGTTCTACCTTGAATTACAGTGCAAGCAATCTATCTATTTTTAAGATTCAAAGGAAAATAATTATCAGAAGAATCCTGGATTACATTAAAAAACAACAACCTAGGAAAAAGGAACCTTTCAGCACACTGCAAAGAAGACTAACTATTCTGTAACAGAGAACATGACCCTATTCCCCAAAGTAGGAATCTTGAGCACCTGTCTCTGACTATCACACTTTCATAAACTCATTCTGCAAACAGAATTACCAATCAAAATGATTAACAACTACTGAAGACTAAGTATTCTGTAACAGAGGAAAGGACCCTATTCCCCAAAGTAGGAATCTTCATAACCTGTCTCTAACTATCACACTTTCATAAACTCATTCTGCAAATAGAATTACCAATCAAAATGATTAACAATTACCTATGAATGAATTGTATGAAAATGATGTAACAATCAGTGGAAACAAAGTTTCAGCAAAACAAAGTTTTAACAAGGTATAGATAAAAACAATACTAACACACTACAAAAACAAATGGGTGAATCTTGTGAAGAAGGTGGGCCCTTTCCTTCTCACAAGATTCCCCAGAAATAAAAGAACAAAAAATTAGAAGGAATGCTTTCCGAGAATGATCTTTTATTCATCGTCCAAATCTTTGAGCAAGTTACAATATCCAAAGTGAACATGCTCCTTCTCTATAATTCATTTCTAGCTAAGCCTTTTGTAATCCCATTTCTAATGTTGATTTATCCACTATTTAAAGAGGAATCCTCTTAATACAATTAAGCATAAAATTACATGTACATGAAATCCTATTCTTAGTACGATCTAATCTTCTATGCTGGAATAGGACATTATGATCTTCCATAGAAAAATGTTATTAAAGTGGTTGTAATGGTGTTTGGATTGAGGAGTATAGCTCTTTGTGACGATTGTAACAGCTTCTTTAATTATCTCTTCTTGTTATGGTTTATCTTTGTTTGAACATGTAAAATCGCAATTTGTTTCAACAATGGTATTTCTTGTCTTGTTTGGTTGTTTTAGAAGCGTGTGGTCTTTAGAAGGCGATGGTTAATGGTGTGGAATTAAGGTACCTGCCAGTGGTTGTAATGGTGCTGGATTGAGGTATAGCTACTGCGGCCAGTGTAACAACTCCTTTAATTATCTCTTCTTGTTATGGTTTTATACTGTTTGAACATCGCAAATCACGGACTGTTTCAACAATGGTATTTGCGTACTGTTTGGTTGTTTTAGAAACGTGGTCTTTAAGAAGAGACGATGGTTAATGGTGTTAGATTAAGGTACAACTGTTGTGGCCAGTGTAACAACTCCTTCTTGTTACTGATATATGTGAAATGTTGTTTCAGCATCGCAAATCATGGACTGTTTCAGCAACGGGATTTGCGTACTGTTTGACTGTTTCAGCAACATGGTCTTCAAGCAACAACGATACATTAACTGCAGTTTTCAAACTGTTTTAGCAACTATATATTTCTGATTAATGGCTAAGTATGAGAGTAATGTAAAATTACATGTAAAACTAATTAAACATATAGCAAAGAGAAGAAACGTTATATACCTTTGGGAAAATGGATTAAGGTGATAATGTAGGCTTAAATATGAGTGGGAAAGGGATGTAATGATAGCAAAAAGTATGAGCAAAAAGGTACATTATAGGGTCCTAACATCACCAAGTCAAAATTTTAGAAGAAGATAAGAAGAAGACCACGTTCATATCTGATTGGGGTTCATTCGTGTACAATGTGATGCCTTTTTTCTTATATAATTCCCCCACAGTCTTCTCCAGGATCGTTATAGAAACATTTCATGACTTCATACACAAGTTTCTAGAAGTCTACATTGGCGACTAGATTGTATATAGTTTGTTGAAGGAGCATGTAGGGATACTACAATTGATGTTTGATAGATGTCTGGAATTACAAATATTTCTAAACCTAAGGAAGTGGAGTTTTTGTGTACCGCAGGACAATATCCTAAGCCACATTGTTTGTCGGGAAGGAGTCATGGTGGACCCAGCTAAAGATGTGGTTATCCTGAACATGTCGCCACCTACAAGTGATAAACAGTTTCGCTCGATTCTTGTACATACAATATACTATCATAGGTTCATAAAAATATATGCAAGTATCACCACACCATTGGAGAAACTACTGAAGAAGTATGAATCATTTCGGTGGACAATTTAATGTGATAAGGTGTTTGATATCCTCAAGTAAAAACTCATCATTGCACCCATTCTTGTAAACCACAACTGGGAGATTGAATTCCATGTACATGTGGGCGTATCAAGGATTTCCCTGGGAGCCATTTTAGCACAACCAGGATATTGGAATATTGACCACCCTATATACTTCGCTAGCATAAAGCTTTCTCAAGATTAACGCAACTAGCAACAACCAAAAGGGAAGTTTTAGCTATGATTTATGCATTGAAAAAATTTAGACACTATTTACTAGGCTCTCATTTTAAGTTTTTTACCAACCATTATGTGTTGAAGTACCTAGTTAATAAGACCATCCTTGAGGGAAGGATTTGCAGGTGTCTCTTACTCTTTGAGGAGTTTTCCATCAAGGTAATTGTCAAGACTAGAAGATGTAATGTAGGTTTGAATCACCTATCAAGAATGCAATCAGGGGAAAGTGGAGGAGCAGTGGACAATCATCTCCTTGATGCGGACCTATTCAGGATTGAAGCCATCCCAGAATATCTTGAACACATTGTTTCCTTCCTCAACTCGGGGACCTACCCAGAAAATTATTCTGCAATCCATAAATGACACCTGGTGGTCCGAGCAACAAACTACCAACTGATTTCAGGCCAGCTCTATAAAGACTAGATAGAATTATCAGAAGGTGTGTCATAACCCATGAAAGGAAAGATATCATGTGGGAATGCCACAATGGAGTTGTGTGATGACATGTTGGAGGGAAAGCTACAACGCAGAACGTACTTCAAGTTGGATTATGGTGGCCAACATTATTCAAGGATGCTAAAGCTTATGTTATATCTTGCGACATTTTCCAACAAGTAGGGAAGCCATCACGCGGAGATGAATTACCTCTTCAGTCAGTTAGAGAAATGTAGGCCTTTAAGAAGTGGGTTGTTGAATTTATTTGACCAATTAATCTACCTTCCAAGCATTCAAAGGCCAGATATATCATCATCGCAACAAACTATCTCATGTAGTGGGATGAAGCACATGAATATTAGGACTGTTCAACTAATACAACTACTAGATTCATATTTGAGAACATCATTTCCTGGTTTGGATGTACTAGGAGCCTAACCAGTGATCAAGGTAGTCACTTCATCAACAACAAAATCGCAAAATTGACGAAATAATTTCTCATCCAGCACCCCAAGAGCAGTCCTTAACATCCAAAAGATAATGGAACAATGGAGGCATTCAACAATATTATGGAAAGCAGACTGACAAAGGTGTGTTATGCAAATAGGGATGACTAGGATGATAGAGTTCCAACAATCTTATGGGCTTATACGATGACTACAAAGAAGATGCATAAGCATGCCCCATTTCAGTTGGTCTATGGTAAGGAAGTTTTTGTACCTGCATAATTTATCACCCTTAGTCTCTATATAGCACAATATAAACATATGACATATGATAAATCAGTTGCGTAAAGGATTGCAGACTTGCAGGAACTTGAAGAAGCTAGGTTCTTGGTTGATTTTCATCAGTCAGAGGAAAAATATAGGAAGAAATATTGGCATGAAAGACACATTAAGTCCAAGAGGTTTGAAAAAGGGGATAAGGTACTCTATGATAGTCGTTATCAGAAACATCCAAGCAAGTTGTACATGCGTTGGTCAAGTCCATTCCTAGTTGTTGAAATTTGACATTCTGGTGCAATCAAGCTAGCACAAATGGATGGTATCCTATTACTAGGGTGGGTGAATGGTGCACACCTGAATCCCTACATTTCCCACACTTGATAGAGGGATTGTTTCTCTAGTCCAAGGGATCTTGTATAGTAGTTAGATTTTGATTGTATTTTAAAAAACAAAAAAATAGATGTAATCATGTCTGAGTGTGCTTAGTGGCACCAGGGCATATATTTCTCAGTTTAATAGTTGGATATTTTCATACATTCTTACTCAGCAACGCATTGTCAGATGAGTTATTTATCCACTGAGTCATACACATAAATCCATCGATGAATCATTATGGTTGGGGTGATCGAATCTGAAATTTATTAATGACTAAGCATTAATTACGTCACCTCCAGTTGTAACCCTTAGGTTAACCGCCAAAAACTGTCAGAATGTCCTGTCAAGTCTTAAAATTCCCTATACATGTGGATTCTATCAATATTCTCACCATAATTATTGACTGTTTAAATGGTAAGTCTCTCACATCGGCCACATGTTGGTCAGGCCACCCATTCAAGTCAAGATCCATTCAAATATTTTACCATGTTATCAATCTTGTCAGACATTTGTGCCATAGATTTCATTGTTGGATTAATCACTCGCTCATTTATGACCAATTACTGATTTATCCCATTACCTCATCTATAATATCGTGTAATATTAGAGAGAACGACACATTGTTGATTTAGTTTCCCTCTATCCTGGAGTTTCCCACACCCTGGTACATTCTAAAAATCCTCTTTCTTCCCAACTGTATCCATGCCCCCTGATTCAGTGTGTTTCTAGTGCTCCATATAAAAAATGTCAAGAACAACGGGAGGACGAAGCTCATTCTCAAAATAATCAGTCCCATATGAGCCCTATGATCCCAGAATTGAGGTGTTGGGTGATGTCAAAGGAAAGGCCATGAAAGTGAAACTCCTCGACCTCGATTTGATGGATACATATTTATTCCCATATATGAACATCGATGTTTTCTGGGAGATGGGTTTTGAACCGATAGGGGAGGTTAAATTCACCACAAATCCTGACTTTCTTAACCTATTCAACTCCACTATCATGAACCTTTGGGATCTACCATTGTTCGAGACCACTAGATAAGTTGCACGATGCACCAATTTCTTGATAAGAAGAGTGCACGACAAGAGCTTATGGCTTTATAGGAGATATCCCATCCACGCTGAGGATATCCATCACCTCACAGGACTGTCATTGGAAGGTGAGGATGTATCGAAAGGATTGCAAGGGTTGAGAAAGAACAAAAAAAAGAAGGGAGAAATTAGCTTGTATGAACGATGCCATACCTAACGTGGGGGTTGTACGAAGAAAATTTATCGAATTATCCCAGAAACAATGAGAACGCCCTGCTATGTAATTTCCAACAAGGTCATGTGCTCATAATATAAGGGAAAATTCACATTGGATGCCCTGTCAATAGCAGATTTATGCACAAACAGTGCAGTCTTTAACTGGTGTAGTTACATGTTGGAAGAGTTCCTCATTGCTTGTGAGGAATTTAAGGAGAAGGGATACACCTTCACATATGGATATATACTTCTAGCCTTCAAAATACCAAAGTGGAGGCCACCCACAGGCAAACAACTAGCACTTGTAGACAAAGAGAACCTCACAAAAATGTTTGAACCTTGGCATGCAAGGTAAAATTCTGAGAATATGGAATTTAATAACGTTTATTTTCTAAAGTGGTACACTCAGCTAATTGATTCCACCCAAAGGATGTGCATACCACAGGAACTACTAAACCTGAACACAAGAAATATCTCATTTAATTTGAATCACTACCACACTTTTGTATGTCCAAGGCACGAAAATCCCTCCAATTTCCACACGAGGCCATTACCATTCTATCTGGATGAAGAAATATTGGACAAAGAGGTCATGTCATGGCCAGGAGTTAAATGGATCTCATGCAAGTCGAGAATGCATTACCTTTTTTCGCTAGATTTGTTGAAGAAAAAATCTTCGACAGAGAAATCCAGGTTGAGTTTGTGCAAAGTAGAGTTGTCACTGAAGTCTCCAATGCCATCAAACTCGTAAGAAGAGGAAGAACACCAGATCCAATGGCCCAGAAGGACCTTAGTATAATTCCCCAAGCTTCCAGATGAGGTGGTACTCTCAAGTAAGACCGTCAATGACATTCTAGTTGTTTCCTTTACAGGTGATGTTCCTCCTAAGAATCCTAGAAATGGAATTTCCCCTGCAGTCATCCTATAAAAAGTCATAAACCCTCATCCCATATCGAGTGCTCTACCTCAGACCTGAGAAGCCACTTGTGCTACCCATAATGTTATTCATATTATTGATGACCCTGAGTCAAATCCCAACACAAATTCCACTCTAAAAATCGAGCAAGACCTACCACCACAATCTAAGGATGCCATAGTCCCACTGCCACCCAACTCACCAGAACCCATGCGACTAGACATCCTAAAGAGCCATGGGAACCTTGGATATCTTATCCTATATGTTGTTTTCGTGACGAGGTAGTCAAATATTCCAGTTGTTCCCACTTTTTTTAGTATTCCCTCTAATGAGAGCCAATAATAAGCAATGCCAGAACTCACCCAATTCCCACACGTACCACTCTCGGGTTCTCAGTATCAAAGACCAAAGATCCTCATTGAGGTTCCATAGGTTTGGAACTAGACACCAGAAGTTCCACTCACAACAGTGAAAACAACTCAACAAGAGCTGGAGTCACAAGCACCACACGAGACTAATTTATGACATAGCACATCATCGTTGAAAGAGAAGTTAGATACAATACTCCAAGATCCACAAAAGTGCTCAGAACTGTTACAACTCTTCCCAGCATAGACATAAGCTATCCCTTTACTTCCATTGTCCCCAAAGAACAAACTGACCCAGAAGTTGCGGTTACCATCCCTGGGAGAAGAAGAGGTTGAGACACCCTCAGATCAGTCCATGGCCAATGGGCTTCCACTTCAAAGTAGACTCCTGCTGGAACCTATAGTCACATCCAATGTGCTAGCTCATTTGTTGAAAACACAACTAGTAGGCTTGATCGGAGCCTCTATTGATCACTTGGAAAATGAAATCAACAAGCCGAAAAGATAGATGAATTATGGAGATAGGAAGGGATGATGGAACAAACAAAATGGATGCATGAGTGTTATAGCAAGAGTTTCCTCAACCCATGCAAACTTGATCAGAAGGCATTTTCCATTTCCCTATGTAGACTTGAAGTCCCATTTTTACAATTCCCAAATCTAAAAAACATTTTTCTCCACATATACGTGCCCTAATATCTATACAACATGTGTATACACATGTTGCACCATTACATCCTGCGTACATTGGGTTTCGTGCTCAAAATTAAAAAATGGTGTTAGTTTTCCATGTCATGTCACGAGATCCATGATCCTTGATCTTCCATATACTGGAAACGTTCTGACTCGGACCATAAATTACAATTGAAGGGTATAAATCAGCCATATCCAAGCTTTGGAAAAGAGGGAGAATAATTCAACTTTGAGAGAAAATTTACTCTAGAGAAATTATTCAATTCATATTGAGTCTGCATCCCTTTGTCCTTTTAAGGATGAACACTTTTTTCAGCCCCCAAGCTCTTCCCTATTTGAAGGAGAACCTCATTGTCTCTCTCATATGAGATTTCTTTTGGTGGAGGCCCGACTGGAATGGACTTAGTTTCTCGGTTCTGAACATGCTGACATGTAAGTTTGTCATTCATACACTTTTGTGGATTATATTTTAATAGAAATACTATTTTCTCATCCAATTAATGTCTTGCAAATATTTGAATTTTTATTCCATGGGCATATTTATTATGAATATTGATGGATTATTCTATTATATGTGATAAATTTATATATTATCACCATATGCTTATGTATCTTGGTTGGTGAGGACAAGTTTCATGTGTATATATTTGAGTCAAGTGCTCAACGGTGGACTTCATCAAACGTCTGGACGAGGTAGGCTCTTTATATTTTCTTGTTAGCATGTTTGTTTATATAGCATACTTGATATTAGAGTTGATTTCTGCAATCATTTTCGTCTGTTGTGGTTTACCCCATGCCATAGAGTGATTTCCCTCGTAATAGAATTGGCGACCACTCTGGGGAATGAATCTTATTTTTGGGGTTTGGAGTGTTTTTCTCCTTTGATTGCTCTCTATTATCTTGATTTTCTTATCGTCATACTGCTTGACAACCTTTTTTCACTTAGAGTCTGAGTTTTGTGGCCTTATCCTTAACCTGGCAGTGTTTCAATACATATCCATGGGTTTTCCCTTGACAGGCGCGTACATATGTGAGATGTCATTCTATAAGGGGTGTATATATGTTGTTTTCTTCTGAACAGTCATGTACATCATCCTTGTTTTCTTGATTGTTGAGTTTGGTGTTTGCTGGGTAAGTTTTGATGGTTGCTCAGTCTTCTTGGGTCTCTATTATGATTGTTAAGTTCCTAAAAAGTGATAGGAAACCTTTCGTTGGTTGAATTTTTGGGAGGTCTTTTTTTCTCATCATTTTTGTTTCATTTTTTTGTCCCTGCACCTTGGGTTGGGTGTTAGCTTCTTGATATCCTGCTTGGTTTGTCTCTTTTGCTTACAATACAGTTTATATATCAAGTTGTGGTTCATTCCTTTCATTTTCATTTCCTTTATATTGAAAATACAAAAAAATATACATTTTTCATCATGGCATTTGATCTTTTGTGTTTTTATTACTGATCTTGATACATGTATGGAAATATTGCATCTTATTTGAAATCGTAGAATTGAATTGAAAATCGCATTTGGAAAAGATTATCATGTATTGAGAATTGAAGTTAGGACTTTGCATTTTATTCATATTTATTTCTTTTACTTGTTGAGTCATAACATCATTAGTTTCATGACCACATCTTTTAGGTAAACAAGGCCACTAAAAGTAACGTTGATAAATTTAAAATTGATTAGAAATGATTTTTTTTTCAGGGTGCACAAACTAGCTTTAGATTTAGAGCCTTTGAATAGGATTTTGTGAGTAAACTTCTCTAAGGATATTAAACTCAACATATGTGTCTGACTAAGGGAGTGGTGAAATCCATTGTATAACTGGTGATGTCAGGAGGCTCCGCTCACACTAGAGTTAAGCACGAGATCGTGCGAAGTCGGTTGAGGAGATATCTCTCAAATACCTTCTTAGCATCAAAGATATTTATGGGGATATATTCGTATATGGGGGTGTTTCTAGTACCTTTACCTCTATGAGAGGCGGGGCTTTCGATATTTCAAGCTTTGTCACCCTGCCCATATGGTGGACCTGACTGACAACTTTTCTCTTGTGCATTGGTTATACCTTGGTGTCTTAGTTGCTTGACATAGGTAGCCACATAGGTTACTTGTAGGGGTTATTCGGTAGGTACCCCAAGTCAGATAAGGGTCGAACAACACACTTCCTTTATTGAGGATTACCTCTCCAGGGGGATCTAACCAAATGGTTGTTAATCCCACGAGGGACCTTATAACTAATTCTGATACCTCCAATATTTTGAAGGGAGTCTCAAGCCCCTCTTGGGCGAGGCATACCTACTTTAGGGAGGGAGGCCCTTTTCAACAACTTTTATCTTGTTTGTGTGCATATTGGCCTTTTTGTTTCTTTTGGTGTTCTCTTTGACTGTTAGTTTACCTTAGGATTTGGTTTTATATCTCAAGTATTGAGTCATCGTGGAGCCAGACCTGCTTCCTCGTAGGTCTCTTCGATTGTTGAAATTACCACCAGATCTTGAGGCATTTCCTTCCAAAATGCATAAAGTTGTTAAATGTGGTACACACACCTCCACCTACCATACTTGTTATCATAAAAGAATCAGTATTGAGTCGAGTCAGAAAGATACTTAGATTCCTTTGACTCCCATTCCTACCATAGTTAATAGTGTCCCTACGACACCTTCAACCACTACGGTTGTAGTGCCGACAGTTCCCATGATCACTCCTACCCAGCCTATGGTTGTTACTCAACCCATAGTGAGGAACCCTTTTAGGTCTATCTTTGGTACACCTGGTTACAACACTCAGTCCATCCCTACGGCCTCTAGCCCTTTTTCTTACGGTATGCCAAATTTCACATCGCAATTTTTATCCTCTATTCCAGTAGCTAGTCATAACCCTGGTATTGGACTTGGGGACATGGCTCCTATGGATATTCCACTTTAATTTGGTGGTACTGATGTTCCCCAAATGACTTTTACAGTTGGAAGCCAACCTCCTTTTCACCTTGGGTCTAGTCCTAGTCTTCATGTTCCTAGATGGAGAGATCAACTAGGCATACAAGCTATTGCTTATGTTTCGTCCTTTACACCTACATCCTCCACACTGATTCTGACCAACACATTTGGCATGACAAATCCACATTTATCCTCTAGATTTCCACCTAGAGGAGGTCAATTTTATAATTTGGGAAACCCCCAACCTGGAGCTACTCTGATTGGGGGAAATGTTTACAATCCTTATCATAACATTCCAACTGGAATGGTGCCCAACCAACCACTTGTGAATAAGTTTGGAGGGGAGTTTTTTAACCTCGGATAGGGCCATGGTTCATACCAAAACCCTGGTTGGGCTTCGATTCCCCAACATCAATCTTTCCATGGAGATTGGGACTAGATTCCACAACCCCTTTGCCCTTTTATGTCCATGTAGAATTTTCCATACTTATCAATATTAATGAATGACTGAGTGCATCATGACCCAACATGTCATCTTGTGCCCACCAAGATTCCTTTAGATATTCTGAAATTAGAGGGCAAGACTGGTGAGAATCCTGGTGATCACATCACTACTTTTCATCTTTGGTGCTCTTCCAATTCCCTTAACAATGATTCTTTTCGTTTAAGATTTTTTCAATGCAGCTTCACGAGGGTCACGACAAAATGGTACATAGAGCTACCTGGGGGGATATATGGTAACTTTAACAAAATGTTTTTAGTCTTTCTCAACCACTTCCAATTATTGGTTCATTACGAGACCGACATAGAACTTATGTTGGCCCTCCACCAGGACAAGGTCACTCATATCTCGGATCACATCCTACATTCCGAGTGAATGATCAAAGCCTACATTCCAAATATGGATGAGTGCCAAAGATCGAAGAGGTTGATCAAAGCCTACATTCCTCCATAGCTCCTGTTGGAATGGTTTCTTAAGTCTTTAATGCCTTGTATTTTGAAGGAAGTCTTGACATCCGAGGTAACCTCTGAAGAGGAAGCGATTTTCAAGGACAACAATTAGATATCATATATGCTCAGTCTAGGATGTTATACGGAATTATTCCTGACTCACCGAGGTCAAAATATGACCCTAAACATAAGTTAGGGCCTCATGTCGATGGAATTATAGGCTCCACAAATGTTAAATCTACAAACTTGGTGATAAGCTAGTTGAAAGATTTGTCTCTAAGCTATTCTGTAGGAGGACAAGCTTCGTATGTTTCCTCCACTCCTACTCAGTTGACGAACATACATTATGTACAATCGTTGACTAACTTGAATGGTAACTGTTAGTCCCTAAAGTTGCACTTGACTGCTAAAGGGAAAGCTAAGGCATCATCAAGTTATTGCAATGATTTTTATAAATAAGGATGTGTTTTGAGTTTTGAAAGAAGGTGGATCAGGTAGACTGAAAGAGAAATAATAAGGGAAAAAAGATAAATACAGATCAGTGAAATGCCATTGGGCATGGATTCAAGTAAACACCCCATTGATCGAAGGAAATCGAATTGCATATCAGATAAGAAGTTTATATGAAAATCGATAGAAGAATAGGGAATAAACAAAAAGTAGAATACCCATCAAACAAAGATTCTCTTTGCAAAATGGATGAAAAGGTACTTGAAACAAAGCACACAAATAGTAGGCAGTTAAAGAAAAATATTTACTTTTCGACAATCTATTATCCATGGGTAGCCATTGATTCTCAATGTCTGTAATTCGTTCAAGAAAGATGAAAAACAGAGTGTAAAACAAGCGAAATCATAATCTGATAAAACAATTGTCATAAATCTTCAATGTCAGAAGCGATCACAAAATAAAATACACTCAGGATTACAATAACACACATTGGATAGATATCTCATCAAATTCCTTCTCATGCCTCACCCTCTCGGGCCTCCCCCCCAAATTATATTCAACACCATAGACTAAATAGTAAATCCAATCCTGGAGCTGTCACAAATTTTAAAGGATCAAATATTATCCATAGACTGAAAATGGAAATCAATCTCGAATCAATGCAAGAAATATGGAAATGATGAGGTTGCTTGACACCTTGATTTCCATCTACTGCTGCCAGGTGCCCTGGAAATTTCAGATGTGTGGTTGACTATTTGAATACTCTGCCACCTATTCATACCCAATTTTAGAAATATTAATAATTAGAAAACTAATTAACAATATCAAGTCCTGATCTATTGCCAACAATATAGATACAATCTGAGATTAAATAGACAATTGTTAGTCTAGAAAATTAGTGTAGATATGGAACTTCAGCGAATGTTCATCTATAGCTGGAAAGTTTTGAATGCCTAGGAAAATGAAATTGAACTTTTCCCTCTTCAATGGAAGTTTTTGACTGCCACCCTCTGCTTGACATCTTCCCTGCCACCTGTTCCCTGAAATCCAGAGATAATCCTTTATTTAGGAATGTTATCCTAGAATGTTGATCTCAATTCCAATCTTTATCAACTTCTTCCCCAAACTTTGGAACTAGAATATTTTCTGCCTTGAATTTTAAGAAGGTTGACTATTTAGAACTCCTCAAAATCCTAAGGGGACTCTTTGATAGCTATGTGTGGCTTATGAAGAATGGTCTTTGATTATTCAGCTACCACTCTTCATCGCAGAAAGGTAACAAGCCTCCTTGCTTTGATATTCAGTGTTACAAGAATCTCCAGCACCATCAAGCCCATCGTAAGGTACAATTCCTTCTATATGATAACTAATAGCATACATGATCTTCAACCAAGTGTTAAAATGATATATCCATAACATGCAATTATGAAAATGGTGACCCAGTTTGATGCCCTTCATCGTTATGATAAATAAAACCTTGAGAGGCATCTCCCCAACCAAATCTCCCCACCGCTCTTCAATAAGATCCATTATTCTCATAGACTGTTCAGGCATTGGCAAGGATGCAAAAATTGCAATACAATTACCCAAACAAAACCACCTAAAGTCCATCCAAGCTAGGCTGACATTCCCAATAAAATAACCTCCTGTCATTGGCATGGAATCAAATACCCAATCTGTGATGGAATCAATAATCACATTCAATTTATTTACAGCAGTGTGAGAATATTCCTCGGTCTTGTATCTATATACGTTGTTCAGCTGTTGGAAGTCTAACTAGAAATAATTATGCATGTGATAAGTCAATGCATGAAGTCGTTTGTCAATTCTCTCTATGAACTCTTTTCCCCTGCCTTCTAGTTTAAGGAGTATTTGAGCACACCATAGTGCCATGAAGAACAAGACTTGAATTTCAATGGGACAACCATAAATTCCCTTTCTATGATCAACCATACAACATCCATATGATTATAGTTTAGTGCATCCTTTGAAGGGTCCAAAGAAGCAATAGTTCCAACAGGTTTTCCTCTAAAGTAAACTAGAGATCTCTGTAAATCCTCCCAAGCATTGGAAATCATAGGATGAGGCTCAGAGGAAGCTTGTACTGAATGAGGTTTATTCTGAGTTTATAAAGACATTTGTGCCCTCATTATTTCAACTTGTGTCGATGCACAAAACAAGTTAACATTCCTTTGTGTTAAAGGATTTCGATTGGTGCATTGCAGTTTCTGAGCTTTTGAGCATTTTATTATTCTCCATGAGAATTTGAAAGAAAAATTGAGTCTTGTGTTGATCAGATCCTCTCTACTAACACCATTTCTAGCAAATGCAAGTGCGTACCACAAAGGTCTTTTGCACGCAATCAATAATTTATTCCACTTTATACTTGCTATCAATAACATGTTTTGCAGAATCAACATGTACCCATCTTCCTATCAATGTTTCTCCTTCACAATATTCCTCTACCCGGTAAATATACAAGGGAAGCTTCCTTAACCATACTTTGAAAGAAAAATTATTTTCATTATTAACTATGTTATGAGCTTGTACTATTGTAGCTAACATATGTGAACCCATGGGAGATTACTGGAACTGAATGATGCTTGGTGGAGCACTTGCTTAACACCTAGTCCATGTGACTCAGTGATGAGATGAATTCTAATACCATGAATAGATTCATGAGAAGGCATCTGGACCCCCGGTTGCTTGTAAGATCGTGATTGATGGTTAGAAAATGGCCCAAATTTTTTTACTAAAATTAATAACTTTGCATAAAGACTCGAGACCATAAAACTGACCACAAATCCAAAATTGGCTTAATGAAATCATTTTTATTTGCTAGATAAACTGCAAATCAACCCATAATCCAATTTCCATCTACAAAATACATGAGCAATCTAGATATGGCGTGAAAACAAAACTAGCGAAGAATTCAAGGATTTTTTGGGAAGTGATATAATGTATTATGATGGCACTACAAGAAAGTCACTTTTCTAGTAGCGTGCATTTTGGATTTTAACCAATATAAATCCAAGTATTAACATTGGCCTCACGGGGGATGACATTCTCCCTAAGAGTTGCCAAGAACTGGTAGATCAGTAGCCTTACACTCCAACTCTGACCAGGAATCTTGCATGCCTGAGAGCACCTCTGCGTTTTCATAGAAATTGAAAACTAACTAAAACAAGATCCTTGAGAAGCGAGCTTTATTCTTCCTACTCCTAATTAATCGACTACTTCCTTAGATTAGGTAAAATCGTTCTTCCAATGAAGCCATATAAGTATATGACTAACTAATGAAATGCTTGATCTGGAAATAATGAATGCAAGAACCCATGGAATACCAATATGCATTTCAAAAGGGCAGTAAAATGAACCTTCCTTTGACATAAAAAATTTGATATTCGAACTGATCAAAGACTCCAGATAATCAGAAAAAGGATCAATGAAACTGTAAAGAAATACCTCTTCTTGATAATGGTTGTCATGTTCAGCTACCTGCAAATCTGAACATGCTTGTGGGTTGATTTCACTGCTAATCACTTCTTGTTTGATATCTTCTCCGTAAGTGATACCAGTTTTATGTTGATGAGGTGTTGTAAATAGAAAAGAAGATATGAAATCTTCAACCAATTTAAACTCATCATGCTCAATGTCTTCTGCAAACATGGAATGGTTGATTTCAACATAATGGTGTTCCTTGATGGACGAAGAAAAAAGCTCATTGAAATATGATTAATAGTTTCCATACACCGGTTGGATGCTATTCAAGTCAACAACATTTTATGTAGGTGTTATCAGATAAATCGATAGGTGCAGACACTAACTGATCTCCCTAGATCCACCTAGATCTAGAACAAAACACACCAGAACATGATGCTTTCCTTAAGTTTTAGATATTGAATTTACTAACTAAAGAGGGATAGGAGACATACCGTTTAAACACCACTTTCTCTCGCCATCGCCATTCTAGCTCCATTCCAATGCTCATACAATGATGAACCTACACAAGAACGCAAACAACCAAAGTGATATTAATAGCATAAACACAATATAAACCTATGTATGTGATCAAGGAATCATACAATAAAACACAACAAGCTTTATATGAACGAATCATATTACTGTATCATATTAAATGTGAAAGAGAGATTACAACCATGGCCTTGATGTCATAAGGTCCCTTCCAACTGTCCTTCGTTCCCCATACACTTCCACTACAAGAATTCTAAGAGCATAGAACTGATAATATTCACAATCTATCTTGACAAAATGGCTCATCTAGACAAGATAATCCCAAAATCTACAAAGCTAATCTCATCCAAGCCAATCCCCAAAATCTAACCTTCTCCATGAGAGCTCCTCTCCTTTTATAAGTTGAAGAGGATAAGGTGAGGAGGTTGGGATGATCCCACCAAATCATGAAAGCGAGTAAGAACCAAACCATTTGGATGCCACCTCACCATGGAATTTTATCCTTCTAGAAGCATCGAGAAGATGCTCGTTTTTCCCTTGTATGAGAATTCTCGCACCCTACTTATAGAGAAACCTGCGAACCTCTCACAACCTAGATATGGTGCAGCCTACGAGAATCAAGCATTCTTGCACCCTGCCTATATATAAACCTGCGAACATCCTCTTTAATAGGGTTTTTACAAAGGAGAATGCAACTTCTTTTCTCAGGAAAATTTCTTCTCTCTTCTTTCTTCAAGAACTCAGGCCACTGACCCCTCTGAAGGCAACATATAGGTTTACATCATTAGCATTCATAGGGATGAAGAAAATAATGTGTAACATAAAGCCCCCCAAAGTATGAAGGTAGAACAGAGTGATAGCTGAAATACTTTGTCGAGTGTGTGTAGGGAACAAGGAACAGTCGGTCGCAAACCTGCCAACAAACAAGGAAATACAGTACAATAATATATCATCACTGAGGTAGGCATTACCATACTCAGAATACAAATGACTCAAAGCATAAATGTCAACATGCGAAGATCCATGTCAAGTAAGACAGGTCATGGCCACCAAACATGCACTGTGGATCCATGCCGATATGACTCAAATCTGAACATAGCCACCAAAAATACACTGTGGATCTATGTGTTAAAGACTCAAATTTGAACATAGCCACGAGACATACAATGTGGATCTATGCAACAGTAGAAACTTAATATACTCCAACGCAACCTGAATCTGTCAGAAAAGATCCAGGGTCTTCATCTCCACCACTCTACAATACAAATCTAACCATGTGAATACATGTGTCGAAGTCGAACATGGTAGAAACCACTTTATTACCGGTCATTAGTGTATACCATTAACAGGTATGAGGGAAATCACCATTAATGTCAATGACTCCCAATGTACTCTAGTACAAACCAACGAATGTGAGTTAATGAGCTGAAGTCGAACACTTGGCGGAATCTCCCGATTAGGGGTCAATAATGAAAATCCATTATCGAAAGTGAGGAAAACTGTCATTGAGGCATGCAAGTTCCAAGGTACCAATTGGTTTCTAAGTCTAATTCCTAGATAATGAGTTCAAGTCGATAGGAAAATACTCACCATAGGAGGGTCTTAATGTATCACTCATCAATGACACGAAACAAGTAACAAGATTTGATGTAGATCAGAGTAAAAAGTGATTCAGGACTGACTTAGGGATGACCGACACAATAGAAGGCTTTAAGCACTGCAGAAATGGTCGATGCAATAGAAGTCTTTTCGGGTTGGACATCCTTTTGAACATATTGACAACACAACAACTGTCTTGGAAACACTGACTCAACAATAGAGATCACATACCAATTTGTATTCTTATAAAGGAGTATGATCAAGCGACTAGCGAATTTTCCAACCTAGACACAAGGCGAGTGAAAGGGTGTCATGTTCAAAAGCGACTCTTCCATGGAATACAGGTTTAGACATATTTCTTTCCCAATTTCCCCCCACCATTTCTGGAGAGTACCTCTTTATTTTTACGCAAGCTTGAGGAGGATAACATATTCTTGTCAATTTAGGCTCATCCTTCGGACAAGTCCCTCAGAGTATGTTTAACGAACCCTAAGAAGGAGTGGTTCGGTCCCATATGGGCCTTTCGATGTTTGTTTAACGAGTCAAAAGATAGAAAACTCGGGGGTTTTTCATGTTTAGAGAGTTTGAAAAACACTTAAAGAAAACTCTCTCAGTTCCTTTTTCCTAAAGTAGTCTTATGAGACCGAAAAAGAGATAAACTATCGCTCAACAGACGTTTTCTTCAAATACTTTAACGAGCGTGAAAACAACAAGGTTTCTCGACAATATTTTCATGTTTAGAGAGTCTAAAAAGAGCTTAAAGGGAACTCCAATGGGTTCCTTTTTCTTATAACCTTTACGAGTTTGAAAAAGTGATAAAAGTATACTCGATTACATTCTCATTGATTTACGAGCACGAGAAAGAACAAAGACTAAGCTCG
>SNQJ01S0115908.1:0-10408 GCA_010110895.2 Picea sitchensis | reverse complement strand
TTGTATCATCCATAAAATCTGTGTGCAGTAGGTAGCAGCAGCAATGTATTCTGCCTCTGTAGTGGATAATGAAATGGATCCTTGCTTTTTACTAACCCATGCAACTAATGAGTCACCCAAAAAGAATGCTCCTCCACTTCAAATGAGTTTCCCTTCAAATGTTTTAACTGTGGAAAGATAGGTCAATTTGCATCTAAGTGTCCACACAAGAATAAGGACCAGAACTCTAAAGGTGAAGAGAAGTACAAATCCAAGAGATTTGGTAAAATGAAAAGTTTATGTTTAAACAATGATGACTCACTAGGAGACAGAGATAGTAATTCTTCTTGTGAAGATAAGGTTAATGACTTTATGCTTATGGCCAAAGAGGATTATGATAATAAAATCATAGGAAGTGATGAAAATTATGAAGAAGTTGTGGTTTAATTGGAAGGAGAAATGATCTGTGCCCTAGAAGAAATTGCTAGACTCAGATTTAAGAAGAAAAAGAAAAAATAATTGCTGATAGAGTTCAAGAAAGACAGTAAAAAACCTGATGAATACTTTTCCCTGCTAAAAGTGGAATTAGAAGAGGCAAAGAAAATAGAGGACATTCTGAAACAACAGTTATCAGAGAAGAAGGAAATATGTGAAGCCTTGGAAGAAGAGGTAGTAAAAACCAGGAAAGAGATGGAGAAGTTTAAAGCATTATATCTCCAAAATATTCCAAGCATTAAAGCCTCAGCAGAACTAAATGACATTTTGAACAAACAAAGATCTCCTTTGTTGAAAATTGGTTTAGGCTATGCAAGTGGTTCAAGCAACAAAAAAAAAGAAATCAAAGAGTCAATAAAGATGATCAAGTTCCAAGTCAGTAGACAATCAGACCATGTGAGTACTCCGCCACCAAAAACTAATAAAGACAAGATGATCCCTGATAAAAAACAAAGATATCAGAACATGGAGCAAAAAATGCCAAGAAGAAGGCCATCCTTCAGGTACCAAATTTTTTTCCATGGTTACTATTTTTACTGCTCTAATTTTGATCATAAGATTGCAAATTGTCAAATTAAGTTTAGAGACATGCAACTGAGGAGATCAAGAAATAAGCAATCTTTTCAACATAGAACTAAACAGCCAATGAGTAGACAAAGTTGCACCAATAACTTTGACCTATTGAATAATGAGCTCGAATGCTATAACGGTCATAACTTTGGGCACAAAGCTGCAAATTGCCATCTAAAGAATTACAAAGAAGATCCAAGGATAAAACCATTATCCATAAATGCCAGCGCTTGGAAAATGAAAGATAGTGAAAAATGTGGTCTAGTACTTTCAGCTCAAAAACAAAAAGACCCCTGGTATATAGACAGTGGATGTTCCAAGCATGTGACTGGAGACAAGGATAAGTTTATGTCTATTAGTAAAAGCAAAACAGGAAATGTGACCTTTGGAAATGATGAACCAGGTAAAATCAAGGGTAAAGGGATGGTGAGTTTGAGTAATGGTAAAGGAAAAGCCCAGGATGTTCTTCTTGTAGATGGGTTGAAACATAATTTTCTCAGTGTAAGTCAAATGTGTGACAAAGGATGTGAAGTGGTGTTCACTCCCAAAAAGTGTAAGATAAAGTCTGTAAACTCAGGGCAAGTGGTGGATAAAGGCATAAGAACAGATAATAATGTATATGTGTTGAAAGAAGATAAAGAAGAGTGTCATCTAAAAAACATGATGAAAGTTGGTTATGGCATAGGAGACTTTGACATCTAAACTTTGACCACTTAATCAAGATCAAAAATCTTGAGGCAGTAAATGATCTTCCAAGAATATCAAAGCCACAAGATTCTGTGTGTAAACCCTGCCAAGTAGGAAAGCTAGCCAGGAAACAGTTTAAATCCAAGAGCTCTACTTCAATAGAGAAACCACTCCAATTGGTTCATATGAATTTATGTGGACCATCAAGACAGGAAGGCACAGGGAAGGAAAACTACTTCATGCTAATCATTGATGATTACTCCATACTCTCTTGGGTTGCTTTTCTCAAAGAAAAAGCTGAAGCATTTGAGAAATTTAAAATATTTAAGGCTTGAACTGAGAATCGAACAGGCAATCGATTAAAGGTTGTAAGATCAGACAGAGGAGGAGAATTTATGTCAAGTGATTTCAAGGAATGTTGTGATAAACATGGAATCAAAAGAGAATACACAATCCCAGGAACTCCATAACAAAATGGAGTAGTTTAGAGGAAAAACAGAACAATTCAATAAATGGACAAGTCAATGATGAATGAGAAGAGAATTGGTTAAACCTACTGGGTAGAATCAATACACACAACAATCCATATTCTTAACAAATCTCACCTCAGACCACATAGTGACAAGACACCTTATGAATTGTGGTATGGAAGACCTGCTTCAATCAAACACTTCAAAGTCTTTGGGAATAAGTGCTACATAAAGAACAATAATGAAAACCTTGGCAACTATGATGACAGGGTTGATGAAGGAATCTTCTTAGGGTATCCTACAAACAACAAAGGATACAGATGATATAATAAGAGGCTGCATAAATTGGTTGATTGTATTGACATAAAAGTTGATGAAGGAATCCCAGTAAGAGAGGTGAGCAATATTGAATCAACCACAAAGGATATAGTTGAAGATGAATATGAATAGGTCCAAGGATAAAAAAAATAAAACTCTGAGTCAGATGAATATACAAACACTCGGGCAGACTCAAATTAGCAGACAACATCAAATCCTTCCTCTGGAATTACTCAAAACAATCATCCTGCAAGTAAGATAATTGGTGAGAAAGACAAAGGTGTACAAACCAAGAGAAGGGTAATCAAAGACACCGAGAAATCACATATAGCCTTCATATCCATGGTGGAATCCAAGAACTTCAATGAATCCAATGAAGATGCAAATTGGTTAAAATCAATGAATGAGCAACTAGATCAGATTGAGAAGAACAATACTTGGGATCTTGTTCCTAGACTGATAGATAAGAATGTAATTGGCTCCAAATGGGTGTTTAAGAATAAATTGATATGCTCAAATAGAAGGATTGGATTTTGATGAAACATTTGCACCTGTAGCAAGATTAGACGCTATTAGAATGTTTATTGCTTGTGCTTGTCATAATAAGTTTAAAGTCTATCAAATGGATGTCAATTCAACTTTTCTAAATGGAGATCTAAAAGAAGAAGTCTATATGGAACAACTAGAAGGTTTTCAACTATCAGATAACCTTGACTTTGTCTGCATGCTGAAGAATACCTTATATGGATTGAAACAAGCTCCTCATGCCTGGTACTATAGACTGGATAAGTATCTTCAAGAAAAAGGGTTCAAGAGAGGAACAGTTGACATCATTGTGTTGGTCTATGTAGATGAAATTATCATTGTGTTGGTCTATGTAGATGACATTATCATTAGAAGTAATAATGCTTCACTGGTAAAATGGTTTGCTTCTTCCATGCAGTCTGAATTTGAAATGTCTATGATAGGGGAATTGTCATTTTTTCTTGGTTTGCAAATTACTAAGAGGTATGAAGGAATATTTCTTTCTCAAGAAAAATATCTAAGAGAAATATTGAAAAGGTTTCAAATGGAATATTCTACACCTGTGAGCACACCTATGGTCATTGGATGCAAGCTAAGCAAGGATGATGACTCACCTAGTGTTGATCAGAATTCATATAGGTCTATGATAGGAAGCTTGTTGTACATCACAACATCTCTTCAAGACATAATGCATGTTTTTGGAATGGTAGGAAGGTATCAATTTGCACCTAAACATATTTATTTCATAGCTGTCAAAAGAATATTCAAATATTTGAAAGGAACGATGAACTATGGCCTATGGTATCCTAGGAATAAGAATTTTCAATTATTAGTCTATTCAGATGTTGATTGGGCTAACTGCATGGATGAAAGGAAAAGCACGAGTGGAAGTGCATTCTTCTTAGGATATTCCCTTGTAGCATTGTTGAGCAAGAAGAAAGGTTCCATTTCCTTATCAACTATAGAAGATGAGTGCATTGTAGCTGCCACTTGTTGTACCCAAATATTATGGATGATTCAAAAACTTGCAGACTTGGAGGTAAAATATACTACACTGATCCCAATTCATTGTGATAAAACCAATGAAATTAGTGTGTCAAAGAATCGTGTATTTCACTCCAAGACTAGGAATATACCGATCAAGTATCACTTCTTGAGGGAATAGGTGACCAACACTATTGTTTATTTGCATTATATTCCATCCAAATATCAGATTGTTGATATCTTCACTAAACCACTTGCAAAATATCAGTTTGAGTATCTATGCTAGAAGTTGGGCTTAACCCCATTATCAACCTAAGAGAGTCCATAATGTCAGGGGGAGTATATGTTGGTTGAATACCTGATACCTCTGAAAAGTACTACAACATCTCAGGGGGAGCATGTTTTCTTTGACATTGATGTCAAAGGGGGAGAAAAGGAGTGGTATGGATGCTACAATTGGAGGTCCAGCAAGAATAGCATAGCCTTTTAGGGTTGCCATCCATGCCAAAGGGGGAGATTGTTGATATGTTTTACAGGAAATAATTTTCTTTTCATTTATGGCAAGAACAACAATGTTGAAGGAAAACAGGAAAATCATAAGCTCGGGAGGAGAAGCGAAAAGTATTCAGAGACAAGGTATCTTAGAAACAATAGCAATTTCCATAAGTGCAAACGAGGTCCAACAGATAGACTCGCAGGAGGAGCAAAGGTCAAGACCCGTGAACACATAGAAAACCTTCTAATTCAGAGATATCAGAAGCTCAGGAGAAGGAGCGACAGTGGCCATTGGATCAAACACTGTGAAGAGTCTAGACCATTAGATCAGAGTCCAAACAGGAGGAACGAGTGCGCAGGAGAGGAACAGATCCCATCCGTTGGATATGAGTGCAAAGTACTAGAAACCGTTAGATCCAATGGATTTTCGAGGAGGTTACCATTTGGGGAATCTCACTTCAGAAGAATTGGCAACTTGAAAGTTGAATTACCTGAAGCCCGAAATATGAAATGAATGTGGACCATCGGATATGGAGAAAATGTAATGATCATTGGATTTAATTAGTGGAAGGACAAGATAAGAAAGGGATGAGATCTGAGATCATGATCTTCTGAATATCCATCAACCATCTGATTGAATTAATTGAAGGGTAAGTTAAATGGGGTAAAAAGTTGAGAATTTGATTACTCGAATTCTCATCAGTTGTCGGATCATTTTCGAGTGGAAGGATAGGATCAGATAGAAGAGTTGCATCACAGACAGATCAGGCCATTGATATAAGATCCTAATCCAATGAATTTCATTCGTTTTGTGTATAAAAATGTGAGGAGGATACTCTCCGGAAAAATCTCACTTCAAGAATTCAGTTTGATATTTGCAATTCCCGAAGCCCGTAGACCCGAAGAGCTGAAATATGTTCTCAATCGTCGGATCATATGAAGAAGATATAAATATTCATATAATTCAAAGAATACCTCAAGCATCAGATAATCTGAAGAGAATATGGGCCATCTGATCTAGAGCATCAGTTTGAGATTTGAAATCTCCGAAGTCCGGAAAGCCAGAGAGTTGAAATCACTCCTCGACCATCGGATCATCCAAAGTAAATTTTGGTCGTCAGATCATTCTAAAGTGGAAGGATAGGATAAGTTAGGTAAAGGGTGCGCTAATATCAGTGGCCGAGAATTAGGGACTTATATCTACGGTTGACAGGGCATATTGAACCTCCCCCCCCCCCCCAAGGTTTCTACCTTTAACTGTGGGGGGGGTCCGAGTTGGTGGTATTTTCCATGTGGGACCCTCATATGTGTCACCTTATTGTTACATCGGACCCCCCTCACTCATTACCACTTACCACTTAACACCCCTTTCAAGTAAACCACCAAACCACTCATACATACCACCTCCACGTTCTGACGTCCACACTCCACTACACTCCCTACACATCTCACCCACGTCAGCAGACCACCTTAGCAAGGGCACGAGTCCTCTGATCTAAAATATCACTTCAAGTGTATTCTCAATTGTTGATCATAGTACAATGGAAGGATAGTGTAAGTTTGAAAATTTGAAATCCTGAAGTTCCGAAGGGTGAAGTTCCGACAGCCGTCCATCTCAATGTTTGATTAAGTCCTAGCCGTCGGATTGAAAAATGAAAGGATGAGTGTAAAGGTCAAATCTGAACCATTCATTCAGGATCATTGTCAAGATCGTGAGAACGTCAATCCCATCACATTGCGGGGCCAGAACATGCTCGGGTCTTAATCTTTCATGAGTGGGCCGCAATCGAAACCATGGTTTTGGAGAAAGGACGCGTGGAGGCTCGAGGTAAATTGCAGGGTGAAAATCAGTTTGTTCTAAACCACCTTTGGACACGCCCGCAATCGCGTGGTCACATGATAGGATTGCCCAAGTTCATATCGATAAATGGAGCTAGCGCTCACTAGACCGATATCGGGAAGCACCTGTTGGTTAGGCGTATGGTCACTTCTCATGGTCACGTGAAAGGAAGGGGCTTAGGAAGAAAATCTAGCACCCATTATGAAGTTTTCTCAGGAAGAGAAAAGGCGCTAAAGGGATGAGCACGTAGAGGTTCTCTCTCTATAACTGATGGAACAAAGTGATTGTATCTGTCAGAGAATTCAAATAGCTTCAGGGTGATCGCTATAGAAGATGAAGAGTCTCGAGGTAACTTCTAGTGGAATGAAGACTCATCATAGAGACAATTAACAGATGGAAAAGTGTTGAAGACTGTAATTGCGAGAGAAGCCAAATAATCTTAGGATAACGACAACTGATGAAGAGCAGACTCATCATAATCGCCAGAGAGGATGAAGATTTGAGTGTATGATCTGGCAGAGGACTTGGCATGATAAATATATGGAGAACAGATAAGAGATGGTTTCTTATGTTGAGAGTTATTCAGGCGGGTAGAAGCATGTTGTGTGTAGCAGTTGAAACACACATAAGAGGCGTAGCACATAGAATGGAAATAATAGACAAAGCATAAAGCACAGAAGAAAGACATAGAACATAAATGTATATCTGAGAGAGGAAGAGAAAGCCAAGACGTGCAGGCATAGTAAAGCAATGTAGTAGAACAATGATGATACTGGTAAGCCTTTGACAAACCTAGTATCACTGTAATAAGTTTTAGTAATGAATTTTTTATAATCATGGTGGTAGGGTGGAGCTAGGGAGGACTGTCATCCTCAGAGTTTCAAGTGGGTGCTTGAACACAGGGAGTTGTAGCTTCTATCTGGTTACATCCATAAAAACTAGGGTGGTAGGGTAGTGCAAGGGAGAACTATTATTCTATGTTATACAGGTTGGTGCCTGTGTAACTGGAAGTTGGTGTTTCCATCTAGTTGGTGCTGGAACACTCAAGGAGTTGGTTCTTCCTTCTAATGGGTGCTAGAGAAACCAAAGATTTGGTTCTCTCAACAAGTTGCTTCTTGTAAAATAGAGGAGGTATCCTCAAAAGGAGTTTGTGCTCATAAGAATGATAATGTACAGAAAATAAATTTTACTTATCATATCAAGAAGAAGAGGTTTTTCCCTTTATGGGTTTCCTAAGGAAATATCTGTCTCTGTATATTTCATGTGTGTGATTGATGTTGAATATTTTATTTCTTACTTCCCTGCATTATTGTGATCGTCATTGAGTGTTTTGTAAAGTGTTTGAAATGGGCATAATTTTTTAAGCACAATAACAACTAATGCACCCCCCCCCTCTTAGTTGTCCAACAAAGGGTTTCTCCCTTCAATGAGTATCTCAAAAGTTTGATCTGGACATCTTCATGCACAATCTAACGTTCATGAACAAACTCGTGAAAATCTGACAGATTCTCAGCCATAACTTCCCAATCTTCGCCTTTAAATGTAGGAAGATTACCTTCCCATTCACCTCTACTAAGCATTGGGTTTGGAAAACCAACTGCATTCGAAAAATCACAAAAGAAAAACCTTTGAGCCAAAATGGTTTCCATAGTTGGATCCAGTGGAGTCACCTATTAATTTTTAGACAGTGGAGTCTCCATGCTGAAAGATCTGCATTCCAACATATGTCCTCTTCATGTTCACCATCAAGAAGCGGATCTGATCATTGTCGTTCTCCGAGGGAAGATACTTCGTGTCTCCGTCCCCAACAACGGATCAAAAAAATGTTTAGTGCATCTTATGAAGGGCCCAAAGCAGCAATAGTTCCAACATGATTTCCTCTAAAGTAAACTAGATATCTCTGTAAATCCTCCCAAGCATCGACAATCATAGAACGAGGCTTAGAGGAAGCCTGTATTGAACGAGATGTATTCTGAGTTTATAAAGACATTTGTTCCCTCGTGCTTTCAACTTGTGTCGATGCGTAGAAAAAGTTAACCTTCCTCTTTGTTAAAAGCTTTAGATTGGCGCATTGAAGTTTATGAGCTTTTGAGCATTTTATTATTTTCGACGAGCATTTGAAATAAAAATTGAGGCTTGTGTTGACCGGATCCTCCCTACTAACACCATTTCTAGCAAATGCAATTGCGTACCACAAAGGTATTTTGCACGCAATCAATAATTTCTTCCACTTTATAATTTCTATCAATAACACCTTTTGCAACATCAACATGCACCCATCTTCCTGTCTCTGTTTCTCCTTCACAATATTCCTCTACCCAGTAAAGATATAAGGGCAGCTTCCTTAACCATACTTTGCTAGCAAACTTATTTTCATTATTAACTATGTTATGAGCTTGTACTGTTGTAGCTAACAGATGTGAACCCACGAGAGATTATTGGCACCAACTTATGCTTGGTGGCGCACTTGCTTGACACCTAATCCATGTGAATGAGTGCTGAGATTAATTATAGGACCATGAAAAGATCCATGAGAAGGCACCTGGACCCTGGTTGCTTGTAAGCTCCTGATTGATGGTTAGAAAATTTCCCAAAATATTTTACTCAAAATTAATAACTCTTCTTAAAGACCCGAGAACATAAAAATGACCACAAAAGCCAAAATTAGCTTAATGAAATCATTTTTATTTTCTATAGAAACTGCAAATCAATCCATAATCCAATTTCCATCCACAAAAAGCATAAGCAATCTAGATATGGTGCGAAAACAAAATTGGCGAAGAATTAAAGGATTTTTTGGGAAGTGATATAATGTTTTATGATGGGCTGCAGGAATGCCACTTTTCTAGTAGTGTGTATTTTGGATTTTAACCGATATAAATCCAAGTATTACCAGTAACAAGCAACCTAGAGGGAATAAAATGAAAGGACATGGTAACAATCATAAGGGTTGTAGGAATAATTATAATAAACCCAAGGGCAATGCTAATAATGACAGATTGAAGTTTAATGCTGGTGAGGGAAATAAAGAGAAGAGGAAGGTGAAATTCCCTTGTAAGCTTCATACTGATGATCACCTTCCCCACTTGTGCCCCAAAATCGAGGAAGTTGTGAGGCTTTTATCTCTACTGCCTATTGTGTTCACTAATCCTTTCCCGCATAATAAGAAACTAGCCTCAACCTCCTCTAATTTTGGAAATGCAGTGAGGGGAGTCAAAACCCACTGACGCATGACGGTGACCATCTATGCATCAATATGGTCAAGTCTTAGATTAATTTAACCACTTGGTCTGACGATTATAGTTCTTCACAATTTGTTCTAGGTCTAGAGTCTCCCGCTCCTCCGAAGATGCCTTTATAGATTAAAAAACCAGAGCCTCTACCTCATAGTCCGAAAGGAGTACTCAAGCACTCTACCCACAACCCTAATGCTAGAGCCACCCAGAATTACTCTATTATTGAGGATCTGGGTCAAACCCATTGCACGATGTTGGCTTTGGAGGTACTCCGGACATGTCCTTCACAAAGGAATTCCTTGTTATCTGTGTTAGGAGATCTCAACCCATGTGTCTCTAAGGTTATCAAGTTTGATGTCATAGATGTGAAGCATTGCTTTCCTTACCATGTGGATTTCCAAATACACATGGATTACTCAAAGTATACCATCAAACGTAATGTTATTGATGAAGGCGTTGCAACATGTGTGATGTCCTTAACCTGTTGGAAAGCCATTGGCTCTCCAACCTGTTGGCAGCCAATCATTTTTTTAATTGCTCTTAAAAAACGCTGCCTACACCCCTTGTCTCGTTAAATGACAAATCATCGTCGCATTGTGCTTCTAGGCATTTGTTTCATTTTTCGACAATTGCAATTTGGTCTCGATTTAATTTTCACAGCTATACGTGTGAAAATACCTCTTTCATCGTTTGATCTGTAGTCGTCTTTTATCGATTTCTCCAAAAACACTTGACCATTGGTTTATCACATGACTGCTAAAGGTTTTCTCGAACTTTTATCCTTGAGTATTTTCTCACCTTGATTGCGC
>SNQJ01S0115907.1:27970-38142 GCA_010110895.2 Picea sitchensis | reverse complement strand
ATATATTAATTCTTCTTAATCATTTAAACGTGGCAATTATATATCCTTACAGTAATTTTTTAATGTGATTAGGTAAATGTAAAAAAGTAAACATGTTAACTGATGCGTTCATAAATGCAAGGAAGTTATGAACAATAAATCTGATTCATTGATTTTGGAGGACGACTAAGAATATGCCAGCATCTTCAATGCATAGCCATCAGATTAGGGTTTAAGGTTAAAAGATCATTAATTCTGCCCATTGTCAATAGGTATACGCCTTTCGGCGTAACTAGCACAACCACATTTAATAATGTGGCTGATATATCCATTTATATATTCAATCTTTTACATTTACTTAATCATATTTAAAAATTGTTGCACTCTCCAATTGATTTCCAAATTTAAGTAACTAGCACAACCACATTTAATAATGTGGCTGATATATGCTGAAAAGCATCATTTATCGGCATCATTCAAATCAGCCTGTTTAAACACTGCACTAAACCCCTATTAAATCTGCCCATTATCAATAAGTGTACGCCTTTCAACATAATTAACAAAGATTCCTAATTGTGATTAAATTAATAGTGATTTCAAGTTTAGGTGATTAACAAAAATTCCTAATTGTAATTAAATTAGGATTGAATTATGTCTGATGTGAACCATTCCATGGCGGCTCTTTCAATTAACGGAGGTGCCACATTTGGCAAGTACTTTAGATTTCACCTCCTCTCCTTAGGAAAAAACCATCCCTACGACATTTTATTTTTATCTATTTTCTTTTAACAATTAACAGGTTTCAAAAAATTACTATTGCATGTCTGGTTGCATTGTTTCGGTATGTGGCGAGTGGTTGACTAATCTAATGTTGCGCGCTTCCTATACCATACTGATTGTTGTATTATTCATGCATATATATTCCCCTACCCACAACTCTGCACACCATAGGGTTTCTTCTATTATGCATGCAGATATACTCGATCGTTGTATTATTCATGCACATATATTCCCCTACCCACAACTCTGCACACCATAGGGTTTGTTCTATTGTGCATGAAGATATACTCGAAGATGGAGGCTGCATGGAAGATGGAGGCTGCATGCATATTGCACTAGGAAGAATTATTTTGTTTAGGCAATTGCAAAACCATAATATATATCAGCTTATGTGGTAGTTGCATATAGATTAACAACAATATCTTAACTTGCAAGTCGGATTTATAATTCACAGGTGTGTGAGGAGCCAATTCAAACATCACTATTATCCCATGAGAAATCTACCCTAATCCTACACTTGCACCCAATCCTTGAACTCTACCCTAAACCTGCCCATGTGCTCGAGACCTTATTTGTGGGAAGTCTTGCGACCCCTCAGTACGAGGAAGCTATAGACACTCTATCCTCACTCATTATTAATAGAGATACATTTATGGCTTACAAAGATAGATCTTTTTTCTTATATTTAGGATAATTATATATTTATGATATAGGGGGTTACATTGTAGATAGGAAGGTTATGAAGGTTATGGAGCCCTTGAAAGCCCTATAAATCCCTATACTTACACAAAAAGTAGAAAAGGTGCAATGGCCTACTCTCATCTACCATGTCAATGTGATAATCTCTATAACACAATCCGACCTGTCTCGACAAGATCTATAACACAACCCATTATATACACAACATGACAATGGGAAGATTTCACTTGACAACATGACAATTGGGTTTATGAAATGTTCATAATGTCAAATGATCAATTGTAATGTCCTTGTGGGTGATCGCATGATCCATATGGATATCGGTGATCACACATCTCTTCCAACTGGCTCACATACATCTTTCATATTGGTAGTTATAGTTTTCATCTTGGCAATTTTTTTTTAGATTTTTGGGTCCTAAACTTTTGGGGTCGTTTTGAGGCCCTAAACAACTTTTTTTGGGCCCGCTACAGTCACACTATACTTGTAGTTAGAGTGTGACGACATAATGTGTATTCCTTGGATAGAACTTTCCAACGAGCTATCGTATGCCTAAAATAGAGATCGTATGCAAAAGTTATGACCCCTGGAAGTTGATGTACCAACTTACCCCATACAGGCCCACATGACTTTTGGTGCTTCATCGCCTAGGGTTAGGTTTTTGGATGTCTAGGGTTTTTTGTTTACCTCTTGATGCTAAAAATACTTGAAGGCCTCATTGTAATGTGATCAAATGAATGCGCGTAGCTACCACATCTCTTCTTAGAGATTAACTACCATCATTTGAACAAGATTGTTTCCATTCTACACTTTATAGTCTCAACATATTTCTTTATTGAATAGAATTTAAGTTCTACTGTATATTTGTTATTGTTCTCTATATATCTGTGTTAATGTTATAGATATTTGTTTCATTTCGTTCCACTCATAAATGCATATCAGTGGTATCATAAGAGTCTAATCTTCATATGTTTCTCTGTGCATGTCCCCAATGAGGTTAGGGTATAAGAAGTTGGGACTCGAACCAGTTGAGCCTTTGCAAGATCGGCCTCACCAAACTCAATGGCCGCCCATGGGGGAAGAAAAGAGAGACAATGGAGTAGGAGATCCCTTTAAATTTTTGCTCAACGAAGCCCTCTCATGACAAAGGAACGAGATGATGGATAACTTTGCACAAATCCTTCGATGATTGCCAACATGCAATGCATCTTCCTTAAGTGGAGGCACCACCCTCTTCAAGGTATAGATCAATTTTGATATTCCTATATTTCAAGTTCAAATAGATTCGAATGTTATGGACAAATGGTTAACCTTCTAGAAGGGTATTTTTCTCTCCATAAATTTTTCGATGGAGAAAATATTACATTTATGCTCCTTAAAATTGTTCCCCATGTCAAAGGTTGGTGGGAGACTTTCTATGAGAAAAAGGAAATAGAGGGATATACATTATTTTTATTTTCAACCACTTGGGATTCCTTCAGGGATGTTATTAAGGAACAATACTACCCTGTTGGAAGTTATGACAAATTATACACAAGATGGACCACACTGCGGAAGGAAAGGGACCAAACATTGTTAGAGTTCACCAATGTCTTCCATACCTTGCGCACCAAGTTTGGTATTAAAGACTCTGAATGACATCTTGTGCTAAAGTACTGTAGAATTTTGCATAGATACATCCATACATAAATGAATTTTATGGACATCTCTTCCTTGGGTACTTCCTATCGATATGTTGTCAAAATTGAGCATAAGCTAAAACATAAGACATGACAGTTTATGTTTGCAAACCCCTCACAACAGAAGCAGAGAAAAGGTGGCCCCAACCCATAGAAAAAAGGGTAGAGCAAGGATGAATTTCCTCGGCACAACCAGTTTAAACAACAAGCAAAGAAGGACAATGTGAAGATAAAGAAAGACACTGGGAAATGGTGTGAGTTCCATAAGTGCCCCCAACATAAAACAGTTGAAATTTGCTCAAAGAAGTCATTAGTGTTTGAGGTGAAAGCCTCTGAATCAGATACAGGATATGACTCTGAGTCCAAAATAGAAAAAGGGATATAGATCATTGATGAAAAACCCAGTTCCATTGTTTCTACCACCACCAAGGTCAAGCCTGGCGAACCATATGAACTAGAGGAAGGTGAGCGCCTCTTTCATTCACAAATGTGGGTGAAGGGTAATCCAATGCACTTCATCGTTGATAGCGGTATCTAGAAGAACCTCATATCAAAGTAGGTTGTCAAGTGGTTGGATCTATTGACAATGCCACACACAAAGTCGTACACCATCAGATGACTTTTCCAAGGGAGCGATCTTCGTGTCAGCCAACAATGTTGTCTGGCCTACGGAATCAAGCCCTTCAAAGATGAGGTATTGTGTGATGTTGTCCCCCTTGAATTTTTTTAGGTTCTTTTGGGCCAACCTTATTTATCGAAACATCATGTTGTATATGAGTCAATGCCTCATAGTTTTATTATTACTTTGGACAGGAAATTATACAGGATACCTGAGGTAGTCCCATCTACATCAATTTCCTTTATCTATACCAAGTAATGCAAGAATTTCATCTCTCATACTGGGATGCTTTTCTTCTTCGTGATTCGTGCTCAAAGTTAGTGGAAGGTTGCACCCACATCCATGGCATCCTCGATGGGTATCTCCACATAGAAAAAGCAAGTGGATAAGGTCATGGAAGAATACAAAGACATCTTCTCCTCACCCACTAGGGTACCTCTACACTATAAGGTCAACCACTCAATCGATTTGACCCCCGACACACCACTACCGAATGGGCCAGTATATCATTTCTCTCTATAAGAAAATTAGGAAATCAAGCGGTAGATCATAGAGCTACTCAAAAATGGGCACATCTACCCAAAATAATCACCTTGTGGAAGCCCAATCATGTTGGTGTAAAACAAAGACGGGACCTGGTGACCCTGCATTGATTATCGGGCCCAAAATAAAATCACAATCTGGAAGTGGTACCCAATTCCATGAATTTATGATCTCCTTGACTAGCTCAAGGGGGCCACATACTTCACTAATATTGATCTGAAGTGCGGCTACTACTAGGTCCCAATAGAGCAGACCAATGTATGGAAGAATACCTTCAAGTCCATAGAAGGTATTTTTTAATGGTTGGTCATGCCTTTTGGCTTGAAAAATGTCCCAACAACTTTCATGAGGATGATGAATGATATATTGTGGTCTTTCACTAAATATTTTGTGGTGGTGTACTTGTATGACATCGTCCTCTTCAACAAGAATTAGGTGGAACACTTGCAGCATATTCAATAGGTTTTGCACACTCTGCAGCAACACAAGCTATATGCAAATTTGGAAAAATGTTCCTAACATGAACAAGGTCCAATACCTAGGATACATTTTTGATGAGCATGAGGTGCATGTCGATCCAGCCAAGATCTAGGTCATCCACGGCTAGCCAAACCTGACCACACTCACTAAGATTTAGATATCCTTAGGCCTTGCCAATTTATATCACAGGTTCATGTTGGGGTTCTCGCACATTGCATGGGCCCTTATACAAGTGACGAGGGGTGGTGGAAAGGAAAAATTTGTGTGGGGCCAGTCACAAGAGAAAGCATTCGATGATTTGAAGAAACGCTTGAAGTAGCGCTTGTGCTTAGCCTCGATGCTCTCATTACCTGACCTGCAACAACCATTTGAAATTGAGAGAGAATTTTTAGACTATGTTATGGAATTTTTTCTCACTCAACATTGAGATCCCATGGCCTATCATAGTGATATGCAATCAAACACTTTTTGTAAGTATGCTACTTATGAAAAATAAATGTACTCCAATATAAAATCTTGCCGCTAGTGGAGAAATTATATTCTCAGGAAGGAGACAGTCATCCACACTCATCATAAGCCTTTGCAGTTCATGCATACACAAGGAAAATTAAAGAATGATTTCCATCAGAAGTGGTCCACATAGTTGCATTAGTTCGATCTCAACATCAAGTACAAGACAGAGAGCACTAACTGCGTCATTGAATTCCTTAGTCGACCTCCAGTTTCCACACTAACCACGATGCTACACTCTTGCAGACATGAGACCTATGGATTCCCCCAAATCTACGAGAGAGATCCTGACTTTGCCACTACCTACCATATGTTGGGAACAAACATAACTATCACTGATTTTCATCTACAGGACATGTTGTTGTTCCATCTGGGCCATGTCTGCGTTCCATCGAGCGAGCGAGCGAAGATGATTTGGGAAGCTCACTACAGTCAAGTGGAAGGACACTTAGGCATATAAAAGGTAGTGGCAGTGTTGCAACACCATGTCTATTGGTCGAAACTTCAATAGGATGTCATCAAGTATATCAGGTCCTACATGGCCCGTGCCATTTCCAAACCGACCATTAAGAAACAAGGCATGTACACCCCTCTTCTTACTCGTGACAGACCATGGGAATCCATCTTGATGGACTACATTTCAGGCCTTCCTTCAACCAAGCAGAGAAATGACCATTTTTTCGTGGTTGTTGATTGATTTTCCAAGATGGTGATTCTAGTCGCTTGCAAGAAGAGTATCACAATAGAGGCCACCACCATGCTCTTCTTCAAATGAGTTTCAGTACATTTTGGGATACCACAAACCATAATCTTAGATATGGATAGTCAATTCCTCATCACATTATTTTCGAGCCTCTGGTCATAACTTGACACCAATCTCACCAAATCCATGACCTTCCACCCCCAAATGGATGTCGAAACCGAGGTCGTCAACATTATGATTGTGAATATCTTGTGCATGTAAAATTCTAAGCATCCATGCACATGGGATGAGATTCTTCCCTATGTCCAACACAATCACAATAGTTCTCTACATAGCTCAACTAACCACATCCCCTTCGAGGTGGGGTTGGGATTTCAACCATTGGGTAACATGGATGTTGCACTTCCCCTTGCATCCACACAGGAAGAATCGCCCCATGCAAAACCCGAAGCCGACAAAGCCACCTAGTTCATTGAATGAATCCAACAAATCTGCCAACATGTTTAGGATATTTTGTAGAAGTCCAATTCCAAGTACAAGTACCGTCATGATCAAGCCTGGGTGTCACAAAATTTTTAGGTGGGAGATAAATTTTGGTTGCACTTGCATAAAGAATGCCTTATAGGACCCCATCAGAAGCTTCATCCACTATGTTATGGACCTTACACCATCACCAAGTATGTAGGTGAAAATTATTTTGAGCTAAAAATTCCCTCCTTCCTTGGTTTGCACCTAGTGTTTAATGTGGACCTCCTTCACCCATACTTTCCACCCTTATTGGACGCCTCGGAGATAGTAGAACACTTGACACTGACATAGCTCAACCCTGAATGCATGGAAAAAGAAGCCACTTATCATATCGTGGACACATAGGTCAAGGGAACTTGAAAATATAAGCTTCAAATTTATCGGGTTGTCAAAGCGGGGCAACTCTTGCAACAAGGCAAGTTCCTCACCCGGGGCCAAATTCAACAAAAAATTCCTCATCTAATGGGGGAAATGAACGCAACGGAGATCGTTTCTTGCTGAGGAGGGAGGATTGATCCATATGGATATCAATGGCCACCCACCTCTTCTATCTGGCTCACATACAACTTTCATCTCGGCAGTTACAGTTTTCATCTTGGCATTTTTTTCTACCTTTTCGGGTCCTAAATTTCCATGGTTGTTTTGAGGCCCTAAACAACGTTTTTTGGGCTCGCCAAAATCACACCGTAGACAAAGGAAAAGTGTTATGGAATAATCTGTAGTCCCTGGATAGAACTTTCCAACATGTTATTGTGCTCCTAAAATAGAGATCGTATGCAAAAGTTACGATCCGGGGAAGTTGATGTAGCCACTTTCCCCATCGGGGCCCACATGGCTTTTGGTGCTTCATCTCCTAGGGTTATGTTTTTTGATGTCTAAGGATTTATATTTACCCCTTAATGATAAAAAGGCATAGAGGAATCATTGTAAAGTGCTCAGACTAATGCACATAGCCGCCACATCTCTTCTCAGAGATTAGCTACCACCATTCGAGCAAGATTGTTTTCATTTTGCATTTTATAGTTTCAATAGATTTCTTTACTGCATAGAAGTTAAGTTTCACTATATCTCTGTTAATTTTTTTTTATATCCGTGTTAATTTCATATATATGTGTTTCATTTCGTTCCTCTCAAAAATCTAGATCATCGCACCAAGTATTTTAATTTTATTTTTGTTGTAGTTCGAATTAAGGTTTGAATCTTTTCTATTTATTAATATGTTTGGTACTATATTAATTTTTTTTTTTTTGTAGTTATAATTAGAGTTTGCAATTTTTCTATTTAAATTACTTATAAAAAATCATTTATATGCATTTACATTTGTTTCTAGATGCATGAGATCATCCTTAGGCATGGGAGCCCTGATCTACTGGAAAGTCTCATGACTCCTCGATATGAGGAATCTATAGACACTTTATCATCATTGTTTATCATCATTATCAATAGACATAGATACATTTATATCTTACAGAGATATTATTCCAAAAAGATAAATGACAGAAAGTATTATTGCAATACACTTTGCCCCATTGTTGTTTCAAATTGTGGATTGATAAGAGGAATTAAACTTGCTCGAGGTCATGTATTGGTACAAGAATTGAATTCACTAAAGGTGGAGTATCTCATGGAGTTATGTTGAATTTCAAATTTGATTAGGAGGAAAATTTCAAGATAATTGATTCTCGTGAAATTGCATACAACAAGTTTATGAGCTTTGTTTTGTAGAAGGATGAATTGTGTCACTGTATCCTAATTGGTTCCATGCAGAAGTTAGAAAATATGATAGAAATGAAAAATGAACGACATAATTGGGGGATTGACATCCAAAATGCAATTTCAACCCCAGTAACCATCGAGATAGGGGTAATTTTTCTTATTGTTTTTGAAGTGCACTAGTGGGATAATGATGACGATGATAATGTTATTGTTTGGTAGATTAAAGAATTTATGTCGAGGATGAACCATGCCAAGCACTCTTGAAATTTAAAGAAAATTTGGGATTCATGTTTTCATATAAACATTTTTGGAGAAGGGTCTATGCCTATAGGTCTATTTTCAAATCCACTCTCCTTCAAATCTTCTAGACTTTGGGAGGTCTCAAGTTCAAGTCCAAGTCCTTCCATATGGTCTCCTTTCTCTAGTTGGGGTTTTCTCAGCAAGCTGGTTGGATCCCAGTGTAGCAAGACAACCTTGGATTTAATAAAAGGTACACCCCCCTAAGTGGTATCCATCAATTTATTAATGACTGGATGATTCCTAGCTAATGATGGTCTCTCATGATGCATTAGTGTTAATGAAAACATGGAAAAACACCAATATGTTAACTTGCATGGATGATTCAAGGTACTTTTACAATGATTTTGAATATGGTGTAAGAATATGAAACATTGGAATTTGAATTACATTTTTGATTATATAACTTTTATTCATATAAATTGTGAATAACTATGTCAAATTTGTTTTTTTCTAACAATGGTATGTTATTTTTCCAACAAAATATAAGGTATATGATTTTTTCATGTAGGTGTTGAATACCTCAAAGATGAAATTTTGTTCCAAAAACTTGTATAGTTGTAGAGAACCCGTTTTTCTTGTGCCATATATTTTTTGGAAATTTATAATATTAATTTTATATTTTTTTAAGATTATCAAAGTCAATATATCCTTGAAATTGCAATGCCTTTTGTTTGTGCAGGCTAAGAGGGTCTTAACATGATCAAAATATTTTTTTTTTTCTTTATATCGTACATATCAGTCTCCTCTAATGCGAAATATAACTCATTCGAGAAATGGTTAAGCTCACAAAAAGTTATATCATAAATAAGAGAGGTATGTATTCTAAGATTTTGATATATGCGAAGACAAAATTAGATTAAAAATAGTAAACAATATTCATTTAAAAAAAAACTATATATTTGGAATCTGCATAGCCGACTCTATTTTTTCATCAACAAATGAGTTGTTTATCCTATAGAAAAATAGCATAAAAGATAGAAATGTATGAGGTATTCAAAAAAATGGAGGTTTTTATCAATTTGCAGACCGGACCGTTAGGTTTGTCATCCCAAACCTGAAACTGAGGCAACTAAGTCAGCATACACATGGTCAAGCTCACCCAAAAAAGATCAATTCATAATAAGGTGCATGTGTTTATAAGAGCGCGCAAGCACTCTAGGAAAATCATGCATGCACTATAGGAACATGCATGCATTCCTAAGAGCACGCACATGCTCTTATAAGCTATTTTTTATTTTCCATTCTCCTGTTCCTCCCTCTCTCTCTATCTCTCTCTCCTACATATACTCCTCTCTCCTACATCTACCCCCCCTCTCTATCTCCCTCTGTACCCCCCATGTATGTCTCCCTCTCTCTCCCTCTCACACTCTTATATATGGTAAGACCTAGACATGACAAGACCTAGAAATCACAAGGCATGGAAAGACCTAGACCTAGACCTTTCCTTGCCATTCCTCAAACTCTCATGCCCACTCCATATCTATCCCACACTTTTCCTCCCTCTCTCTCTCTCTCTTCCCCTTTGTCCGTCCCTCCCCTATTATTACCCCCTCTCTCCTCCACCGCTCTCCCACCCTTTATCCCTCTCCTCTTTATTAGTCCTAGCCTCACTCTCTCTCTGCCCCTCTTTCTCTCC
>SNQJ01S0115907.1:3457-19010 GCA_010110895.2 Picea sitchensis | reverse complement strand
CAATTTCACGAGAATCAATTATCTTGAAATTTTCGTCCTAATCAAATTTGAAATTCAACATAACTCCATGAGATACTCCACCTTCAGTGAATTCAATTCTTGTACCAATACATGACCTTGATCAATTTTAATTCCTCTTATCAATCCATAATCTGAAACAACAATTGGGAAAAGTGTATTGGAATAATACTTTTCGTCATTTATCTTTTTGGAATAATATCTCTGTAAGATATAAATGTATCTATGTTTATTGATAATGATGATAAACAGTGATGATAAAGTGTCTATAGCTTCCTCATATCGAGGGGTCACGAGACTTTCCAGTAGATCAGGGCTCCCATGCCTAAGGATGACCTCATGCATCTAGAAACAAATGTAAATGCATATAAATGATTTTTTATAAGTAATTTAAATAGAAAAATTACAAACTTTAATTATAACTACAAAAAAACAAAAATTAAAATAGTTCCAAACATATTAATAAATAGAAAAATTTCAAACCTTAATTCGAACTACAACAAAAATAAAATTAAAATACTTGGTGCGATGGTCCAGATTTATGAGGGGAATGAAATGAAACACAGATATATCAAATTAACACAGATATAAAAAAAAAATAGAGATATAGTGGAACTTAACTTCTATGCAATAAAGAAATATGTTGAAACTGTAAAATGCAAAATGAAAACCATCTTGCTCGAATGGTGGTAGCTAATCTCTGAGAAGAGATGTGGCAGCTACGTGCATTAGTCTGAGCACTTCACAATGATTCCTCCAGGACTTTTTATCATTAAGGGGTAAATATAAATCCTTGGACATCAAAAAACCTAACCCTAGGAGATGAAGCACCAAAATCCATGTGGGCCCCAATGGGGAAAGTGGGTACATCAACTTCCCGGGATCGTAACTTTTGCATACGATCTCTATTTTAAGAGAACAATAACATGTTGGAAATTTCTATACGGGGACTACACATTATTCCATAACACTTTTCCTTTGTCTACAGTGCGATTTTGGCGGGCCCAAAAAACGTTGTTTAGGGCCTCAAAACAACCATGGAATTTTATGACCCAAAAAGGATGAAAAATATGCCAAGGTGAAAATTTTAACTACCAAGGTGAAAGTTCTATGTGAGCCAGCTAGAAGAGGTGTGTGGCCACTGATATCCATATGGATCAATCCTCCCTCCTTAGGAAGAAACAATATCCATTGCATTCAGTTCCCCCATTAGATGAGGAATTTTTTGTTGAATTTGGCACCGAGTGAGTCACTTGCCTTGCTAGTGGAGTTTCCCCGCTTTGACAACTCGATAAATTTGAAGCTTGTATTTTCAAGTTCCCTTGACCTGTGTTTCCATGATATGATAAGTGGCTTCTTTTTCCATGCAGTCAGGGTTGATCTATGTTAGTGTCAAGTGTTCTACTATCTCTGAGGTTTCCAGTAAGGGTGGAAAATATGGGTGAAGGAGGTCCACATTAAACACTAGGTGCAAACCAAGGAAGGGGGGAATGTTGAGCTCAAAATAATTTCCACCCACATCCTTGGTGATGGTGTAAGGTCCATAACAGAGTGGATGAAGCTTCTGAGGGGGTCCTGTAAGGCATTGTTTATGCAAGTACAACCAAACTTTATGTCCCACCTAAAAATTTTGTGACACCTAGGCTTGATCATGACAGTTCTTGTACTTGGGATTGAACTTCTGCAAAATACCCTGAACATGTTGGCGGATTTGTTGGATTCATTCAATAAACTAGGTGGCTTTTTCGGCTTCGGGTTGTGCATGGGGCGATTCTTCTTGTGTGGATGCAAGGGGAAGTGCAACATCCATGTTATCCAATGGTTGAAATCCCAACCCTATGTTACCCAATGGTTGAGCTATGTAGGGAACTATTGTAATTGTGTTGAACATAGGGAAGAATCTCATCCCATGTGCGTGGATGCTTAGAATTTTACATGAACAAGATATTCATGATCATCATGATGAGAACCTTGGTTTGGACATCCATTTGGGGGTGGAAGGCTATGGATTTTGTGAGATTGATGTCAAGTTATGACCAGAAGATCGAAAATAATGTGACGAGGAACTGACTATCCATATCTAAGATTATGGTTTGTGGTATCCCAAAATGTACCGAAACTCATTTGAAGAAGAGCTTGGTGGTGGCCTCTACTATGATACTGTTCTTGCAAGCGTCTAGAATCACCATCTTGGAAAATCGATCAACAACCATGAAAACATGGTCATTTCCCTGCTTGGTTGAAGGAAAGCCCAAAATGTAGTCCATCGAGATGGATTCCCATGGTCTGTTAGGAGTAATAAGAGGGTTTTACATGGGAGGATGTGCCCCTTCTCGAGTATCTCTTTGATCTACCTCTTGATTTCCTCATTTTATGATAGAGAGAGATGATATATTGGCCCATTGGGTACTGGTTTGGTAGGGGTTAGATCAATTGAGTGCTTGACCTAATAGTGCAGAGGTACCCTAGTGGGTGAGGAGAATATGTCTTTGTATTCTTCCAAGACCTTATCAACTTGCTTTGGCTGTGTGGAGAAACCTATCGAGGATTCCATGGATGTGGCTGCAACCTTCCACTCACTTTGAGCACGATTCACGAAGAATAAAAACATCCTAGTATGAGAGATGAACTTCTTGCATTACTTGGTATAGATAAAGGAAATGGATGTAGATGGGACTACCTCGGGTATCCTGTATAATTTCTTATCCAAAGTAACAATAACACTACGAGGCCTAGAATAATATACAACATGAAGTTTCCATAAATAAGGTGGCCCAAAATAACATCACAAAATTCAAGGGGGACAACATCACACAATACCTCATATTTGAAGGGCTTGATTCCATAGGCCAGACAACACTGTTGGCTGACGAGAAGATATCTCCCTTGGAAAATCCATCCAATGTTGTATGATTGTCTGTGTGCCATTGTCAATAGATCCAACCACTTGACGGCCTACTTTGAGATGAGGTTCTTTTGGCTACCGCTATCAATGATGAAGTGCATCGGATTACCCTTCACCCACATCTGTGAATGAAAGAGGATCTCACCTTACAATTAGGCTGATATTTTCGATTGTACTTCGCTCTAGTCCTTGCACATTGTTTGGGATTTGGGTATCTGTTGCTATCATTCCCTTCTCTATCTTTTCTACGCGTTTCTTTTCTTTCTTGGTTTCGATATTGACCTGATCGAATACCAATTCTAACACTTCATTTCCATTCTTCGTATGCTACAAGTATATTACATCTATTCGTGCATGCAACTACACCTCTTGTGTGACACTGACTTGAAGCTTGTACAATTCCTTGGTTGGTATCCTTTCCTATACCAACTCTACTTGTGCTAGATCCTTCAATGGTGTCTGGGCTACCGTCTCATCCATTTGCAACATGTTTGGTGTAACTAGGAAGTTCAATTTCACCTGTGCTATAATTTGGATTGTATATTGCTTGCTTGACGTAGCCCTTACCTTTGCTTCTGTTGTTGCTGGGAATGAATATGTTCCATTTTCACATTTGTGCATTTCTCTGATTTGTTCTAAGACCTGCCTTATATTGGCCAGATCGTATTGAATTCAATATCTTTGGTGTTGGGCATCTTCAAAATCCTCAGCTGCACATTCCTGTACTTTTTCTACCAGGAAGTCGACGTCATCCTCAGTGATCGTATACTATGGCAGTTCTTTTTGCGCCTTGGCCTTCTTGCGTGAAGCCCCTATATGTATGATTGGCCGCTTAGGTTGTGTTTTTTCTTGTGGGGTGGATGTCGAGGGGGTTTCTTGTTTTGTTGTATCCCCCATTTCTTGTTCTCTTGGCACTAGGGCAGTGTCCTTTTTCCTTCCTATGCATCATTCTTTGGAGAACTCCCCTTCTTATGTTGCACTGGATTCTTACTTGGATTCGAATTTTTAGGCCCAGATTTTCCCCCTGCAGGTATCTTGGTTGACCTTTCACCTACTTCTATACGCTTATAAAATTATTGAGTTAAGACTGAAATCCTCCAGTCTTCGTGTCAATACCTCATGGCCATTTCTACATATTCCTAAGTTATACAATATATTAATTGTAGCCACTCCTTCCCCAGATCCCTGCGCGCTTGGATCCACATATTGTACCTTGTCACTTTGAAGTTGGCTATGTCCTAGAATTGTGCGACCACGTCTGGAGTGACTCTCCAAGAATACAGAATAATCTCATGTATCTCACTAAAGTATCGCGCAAAGGTACTTGTGTTGCCACTTCTATGCTTGGGTTCTGAAGTGCTCCCTAAGGATTTAATCTATGTGCTCCTTCAACCCTCACAGGTCTCTGTAGGTTGCCTGTGTCTTCGGCCTGTTGGTCCTACACTATTTCATGCAGATCGATGTCCATTGTAGCTATTGTTGGGGTTCATGTTTCTCCCTCCATCGATGTAGCGCTTGTTAGTTCTTCGTATGGTGAGGGAATTATGTCAACATCGAGGAAATCCACCCTTTGTGTGGTTTCCATGTCTAGGTCTATGTCTAGGTATTTCCATGCCTTTCCATGTATAGGTCTTGTTATTTCTAGGTTTAGGTATAGGTCTTGACATGGCCAGGTCAAGGCCATTTCTTGCCTTGTGATGTAACAAACTTTCTATAGTGTGTGAGAGTCTGAGAGGGAGAGAGAGGAATACATAGACGGTTGGTAGAGAGAGTGTGTATGAGAGTGCGGGACTCAGAGAGAGGACAAAAAATAGGGCGGGTGGAGAGAGAGGAAGAAGGAGAGTGTGAGGGGCGGATAGGGGAAGAAAAATAGAGTGTGTGATATTGAGGGAGAGGGAGATAGAGAGGGGGAATAGAGAGAGAGAGAGATGAAGGGGGGAGAGAGGGAATGGGGGATATTGGGGGAGAGAAAGGGAGGGGGATACAATGAGTGAGAGAGGGAGGGTTATATGCAAGAGGTAAGGAGAGAAGATGGCTAGAGAAAAAGTGAGGTCAAGTGTGAGATGGAGAGAGAGAGGGAGGGGGTAGAGAGAGAGGGATGAGGGAGATAAGGGGAGTATGTAGAGAGAAAAAAATAGTAGAATAGAGGTCGAGAGTGAGATGGATAGAGATAGAGGGAGTTAGAACAAGGGCAAAAGAGAAAGAGTGGGGAGGGAGAGAGAAACAGGGGAAGAGAGAGAGAATCAAAGTGAGCCTAACAACAAGGATAGAGAAAAACATTTGATATATGTAGGAGAGAAAGAGAGGGGAGATAGAGGGAGGGAGGGGGAGAGAGATATGGAGGAGGGGGTAGATAGAGTGTGTGAGTGTTATAGGGGGAGACAGATATGGAGGAGAGGGTAGAGAGAGTGTGTGAGTGTGAAAGGGGGAGAGAGAAACAAAGAGATGGGCAATGGACATGGATGGATTGAGTGTGTGTATGTGTGTGTGTGTGTGTGTGTTTGTGTGTGTGTGTGTGTGATAGAGAGAGAGAGAGAGAGCGAGGAAAGGGGGGTAGACATAGTTAAAGAAACAAAGGGGATATGAGTGGGGGAGGGAGAGGAAGTAGGATACAAAGTGAGGGGGAGATAAGGGTAGATGTATGAGAGAGAGAGAGGGGAAGGGGGTGTAGATATATATAAAGAGAGAAATGGGGGGAGAGTGAAGGAGAGAGAGGGAGGGGGATACAATCAACATGAAATGGATGAGGATACTGAGTGAGAGGGAGAGAGGATTACATGAAAAGGAAATAGGAGGGGAGAGGGAGATAAGGGGATGGAGTGAAAGATCCAACAAGAGTAGAAGAGAGCTTTAGAATGATATGGAGATATAGAGGGATAGGGTAGAGAGAGAGGGAGGATGGAAAGAAGGGGAGGTAGGGAGAAATCCAACAAGAGTAGAAGAGAGGTTCAGAGTGAGATGGAGAGGGATAGAGAGGTAGGTAGAGTGAGAAACATAGAAAGAGGGGTAGAGAGAGAGAGAGAGTGAGAGTGATACTAACAAAATGAGAGAGAGAGAGAGAGAGGGGAGGGGGAGAAAAATATGGAGGGAGAGAGAGGGAGAGAGAGAGAGAGATAGAGTTGAAGAGGGGGAAGATAGAGAGGAATTGGGTGTGAGAGTGTAATACATGGTGATTCAAGGTCTATTCTAGGTCATGGTATAAGTCTAGATCTAGGTCTTGACATGCCTTTCCATGTCTAGGTCAAGGCCATTTCTTTCCTTATCATGCCTTCCATTGCAATGTGAAAAACCTTCTAGTGTGTGAGAGTGTGAGAGGGAGAGAGAGGAAGAAAAAGATGGGAGGTAGAGAGTGAGTGTGTTAGAGTGTGGGAGGGAGAGAGAGAGCAATACATAGAGGGGGGATAGAAAGTGTGTCTGTGAGAGTGTGGGAGGGAGAGAGACAAGGCATATAAAGGAAGTATAGAGAGTGTGTGAGAGTGTGAAAGGCAAAGAGAGGAAGATAGAGAGGGTGGTAGAGAGAGAGGTAAATGTACTTGAGAGGGGTAGATGTAAGAGAGATAGTGGGAAGGAGGGGTAGATAGAGATGGAGGGAGGGGGGAGAGAGCATTTGTGAGCATGTGAGAGGAGAAGATAGAAATACAAAGAGGACAGGTAGAGAGAGAGATTTTTAGAGGGAGAAAGACAGGGATAGAGAGGGGGGGTATAGAGAGGGATAGTGAGAGGAAGGGAATCAAGAGATAGTGGGAAGGAGGGGGTAGATAGAGATGGAGGGAGGGGGAGAGAGACAGGGAGTGCATGTGAGAGGAGAAGATAGGAAATACAAAGAGTGATGTGCAGAGAGAGATTTTAGAGGGAGACTGTGGGATAGAGAGGGGGGGGGCATGGAGGGATAGTGAGAGGAAGGGAACCAAAGAGGAAGACATAGAAGGGGGCGAGAGAGACCTAGAGGAAGGGGGGATGAGGGAGCCAAAGAGGGGGGAATAGAGAGAGGAGAAAGTGAGACTAGGAATAATAATGAGGAGAGAGAGGGTGGGAGAGAGGTGGAAGAGAGAGGTGGTAATAATAGGGAGGGAAGGGACAAAGGGGGAGAGAGAGAGAGAGGAAAAGTGGGGGATAGAGAGGGAGTGGGTGTGAGAGTTTGAGGCATGTCAAGAAAAGGTCTAGGTCTAGGTATTTCCATGCCTTGTGATTTCTAAGTGTTTCCATGTCTAGTTCTTACCATGTTTAGGAATGTGAGAGGGAGAGAGAGGGAGACATACAGGGGGGGTAGAGAGGGAGAGTGAGAGGGAGAGAGAGAGGGGGGGTAGATGTATGAGAGAGGAGTAGATGTAAGAGAGAAATATATATAGAGAGAGGGAGGGAAAATGGAATGGAAAATAACAAATAGCTTATAAGAGGACGTGCGTGCTCTTAGGAATGCATGCATTTTCCTGTAGTGCATGCATGTTGTTCCTAGACTTCCTGTGTTCTCTTAAAAACACATCCACCTTCTTTTGAATTCATTTTTTTTGGGCAGGGTTGACAATCTGTTTGTTGACTTAGTTGCCTTAGATTTAGGTTTGGGATTACAAACATAATGGTCTGGACTGCCAATTGATAAAAAAACTCCATTTTTGTGGATACCTCATATAAATTTATCTTTGACATTATTTTTCTATTGGATAAACAATTCATTTGTTGACGAAAAGATAGAGTCGTCTATGCAGATTCAAAATATATAGTTTTTTTTTTTTTAATTAATATTGTTTGTTTACTATTTTTAATCTAATTTTGTCTTTGCATATATAAAAATCTTAGAATACATACCTCTCGTATTTATGATATAACTTTTTCACATCTTAATAATTTCTCGAATGAGTTATATTTCTCATTAGAGGAGACCGATATGTATGATATAAAGCTTTTTATTTTTATTTTGATCGTGTTAAGACCCTCTTAGCCTGCACGAACAAAAGGCATTGTAATTTCAAGCATATATTGAATTTGATAATTTAAAAAAAATATAAATTTAATATTATAAATTTCCAAAAAATATATAGCACAAGAAAAACAGGTTCTCTACAAGTATACAAGTTTTCAGAACAAAATTCCATCATTGAGGCATTCAACACCTACATTAACAAAAACATATACCTTATATTTTGTTGGAAAAATAACATACCATTGTTACAAAAAATCAAATTTGATGTAGTTATTCAGAATTTCTATAAATAAAAGTTATATATTCAAAAATATCATTCAAATTCCAACATTTCATATACTTACACCATATTCAAATTCATTGTGAAAGTACCTTGAATAATCCATCAAAGTTAATAGATTGTTGTTTTTTCATGTTTTCATTGCCACTAACTCTTCATGAGAGACCATCATTAGCTTGTACTCACCCATTCATCAATAAATTGATGGATACCACCTACGGGGGTGTGCCTTTTATTAAATCAAAGGTTGTATTTTTGCTTTGGGATCCAACCATCTTGCTGAGAAAACACCAACTAGATAAAGGAGACCATATGGAAGAACTTGGAATTGAACTTGAGACCTCCCGAAGTCTGGAAGATTTGAAGGAGAGTAGATTTTGAAATAGACCTATAAGTCTAAACCCTTATCCACAAATGTTTCTATGAAACCATGAATCCTAAATTTTCTTTAAATTTCAAGAGTGATTAGCATGGTTCATCATCGTCACAACTTCTTTAATCTAGCAAACAATAACATTATCATCATCATCATCATCCCACTAGTGCACTTCACAAACAATAAAAAAATGACCCTTATCTCAATGGTTAAAGGGGTTGAAATTTCATTTTGGATGTCAATTCCCTCAATTATGTCATTCATTTTTTGTTTCTATCATATTTTCTAACTTTTGCATGGAACCAATTAGGATACAGTGACACGATTCATCCTTCTAGAAAACAAATCACATAAATGTGTTGTATGCAATTTCATGAGAATTAATGATCTTGAAATTTTCCTCCTAATCAAATTTGAAATCCAACATAACTCCATGAGATACTCCACCTTCAATGAATTAAATTCTTGTACCAATACATGACCTCGAGCAAGTTTAATTCCTCTTATCAATCCACAATTTGAACAACAATTGGGAAACATGTATTGCAATAATACTTTTCGTCATTTATCTTTTTGGAATAATATATTTGTAAGCTATAAATGTATCTATGTCTACTGATAATGATGATAAATAGTGAGGATAAAGTGTCTATAGATTCCTCATATATAGGGGTCACGAGACTTGCCAGTAGATTAGGGCTCCCATGCCTAAGGATGACCTCATGCATCTAGAAACAAATGGAAATGCATATAAATGATTTTTTATAAGTAATTTAAATAGAAAAATTACAAACTCTAGTTATAACTAGAAGAAAAAAAATAGTACCAAACATATTAATAAATAGAAATTTTTTAAACCTTAATTTGAACTACAACAAATATAAAATTAAAATACTTTGCGTGATGATCTAGATTTATGAGAGGAACAAAATGAAACCCAAATATATAAAATTAACATGGATATACAAAAAACAATAACAAAGATATAGTGGAACTTAACTTCTATTCAATAAAGAAATTTGTTGACACCGTAAAATGAAAAATGAAAACAATCTTGCTCGAATGGTGGTAGCTAATCTCTGATAAGAGATGTGGTGGCTACGTGCATTAGTATGATCACACAAAAATGATTCCTCCAATCCTTTTTATCATAAATACGTAAATAGAAAACCCTAGATATAAAAAAACCTAACCCTAGGAAATGAAGCACCAAAAGTCATGTGGGCCTCGATGGGGTAAGTGGGTACATCAACTTCCTGGGGTCGTAACTTTTGCATACAATCTTTTTTTTAGGTGCACAATAACCTGTTGTAAATGTCTATCTGAGGACCACACATCGTGCCATAACACTTTTCCTTCGTCTATAGTGTGATTTTGGCAGGAACAAAAAAATTTTTTTAGGGCCACAAAACAACTCTGGAAGTTTAGGACCCGAAAAGGTAGAAAACAAATGCCAAGATGAAAACTGTAACTGCGAAGATGAAAGTTGTATGTGAGCCAGCTAGAAGAGTTGGGTGGTCATCAATATCCATCTAGATCAATCCTCCCTCCTTAATAAGAAATGTTCTCCACTCCGTTGAGTTCCCCCATTAGATGAGGAAATTTTTGTTGAATTTTTCCCTGAGTGAGCTACTTGCCTTGGTGCAGGAGCTTCCCTTCTTTGACAACCTGATAAAGCCAAATATTATATGGTCAAGTTCCCTTGACTTGTGTGTCCATGATATGATAAGTGGCTTCTTTTTCCATGTAGTCAAGGTTGAGCTCTGTCGATGTCAAGTGTTCTACTATCTCTGAGGTGTCCAATAAGGGTGGAAAGTATGGGCGAAGGAGGTCAACATTAAACACTAGGTGCAAGCCAAGGAAAGGGGGAATGTTGATCTCAAAATCATTGTCACCCACATCCTTGGTGATGGTTTAAGGCCCATAACAGTGTAGACAAAGCTTTTGATGGGGTCCTGTAAGGAGTTCTTTATGCAAGTGCATCCAAATTTTATCTCCCACCTAAAACGTTTGTGGAACCTAGTGTTGATCATGACGGTACTTGTAATTGGCATTGGACTTTTGCAAAATATCCTGAACATGTTGGTGGATTTTTTGGATTCATTCAATGAACTAGGTGGCTTTGTCGACTTCGGTTTTTTCATGGGGTGATTCTTCCTGTGTGGATGCAAGGGGAAGTGAAACATCCATGATATCCAATGGTTGAAATACCAACCCCACTTGGAAGGGGATGTGGTATCTGAGCTATGTAGGGGATTGTTGTAATTGTGTTGAACATAGGGAAGAATTGCATCCCATGTGCATGGATGATTAGAATTTTACATGCACAAGATATGCATGATCATCCTATTGACAACCTCGGTTTGGACATCCATTTGGGGGTGGAAGGGCATGGATTTGATGAGATTGGTATCCAGATATGACCATAGCCTCAAATAGAATGTGCTAAGGAACCGACTATCCATATATGAGATGATGGTTTGTAGTATCCAAAAATGTACCCAAACTCATTTGAAGAAGAGGTTGGTGGTGGCCTCCGTTGTGATACTCTTCTTGCAGGCAACTAGAATCACCATCCTAGAAAATCGATCAATAACGATGAAAACATAGTCATTTCCCTTATTGGTTTAAGGAAGGCCCAAAATGTAGTCCATCGATATGGATTCCCATGGTCTGTCAGGAGTAGGAAGAGGGGTGTACATGATTTGTTTCTTAATGGTCGGTTTGGAAATGGCACAGGCCATGCAGGACCTGATATACTTGGTGACATCCTATCGGAGTTTCAACCAATAGAAATGTGAATTGGTATGATTTTTTCCCTTATGAACCCACCCAGTGGAAACTCACTCCTAAGTGAAACGACTTGCTAGGGAATTCTGTCAATATGGCTATTGGTACTGCATCATTGGAAATAGTAAAGTCTATCTCATGGAGGTAGGAGGGAGGGACAAAATCATGCCAATTCACACCTTTAGGAAAGTGTGAATTGGCATGATTGTGTCCCTCATGAACCCACCCAGTGGCAACTCACTCATAAGAGAAACAACTTGATGGGGAATTCTTTCAATATGGCTCTCGGTACTCTATGTCTAGGACCTTTGGGCCTCGAGACATAATCTCCTTAGTTATCCCTAGGCTAGGGAATAACATATGGATCCAAATTGGGTACATGTGCTCACCATAGAGCACATGAGAACCTCAACATCTCTGGTATGACTTGTGACCTACTAGATCTCAATAAAATTTATTAGTAATCATTTGGGGTGGTGATATCTCCCCTGGCTCATATATGGTACAATAAAATGAAAGTAAGCAAACATATATACAAATGGAAATACAACTACTCTAGCGTGAAATGCATATGGTATATACAATGAATGCAAAATGCCTACCTACTTACCTCTACTTACCAGTTGGTTGAATTCTAGGTGTAGTCAAATAGATAATGAAAACACCCTAGCAATGTCTCATAATACCTACCTCTATGCTTCATCATAAACCAAAACAATGATAAGTCAAGCATAAAAATGACATGATTTAGAAATTATACTGCATCATCGGAAATTGTAAAGTCTAACTCATGGAGGTGGGAGGGAGGGACAAAATCATGCCAATTCACACCTTTAGGAAAGTGCTCAATCCATATAAGAAAGGGATAATGAAAAATACAAATCAATAGTCAAATACACTTTTTACCAGGGTTCCATGATCCTATAACTTGGAAATATCAAAAAATTTAAAGTAAGGTGGCACCTTGGAAAAGGTTAGTGGAGTCACCAAATAATTTTCTTGAAACTATAAAAGGGATGAGGGGATCACCCTTAGTGGAGTTGTCAGGTAATCTTTGTAAGAAAAATATTTTTGAGTAAAGGCTTACCAAAAAGTGTCGTCTTTAGGATAATTGACTCAGTGTTCCCCGACAATGGTGCCAAAATGTTATCCCACAATTTGTACTTGTCCCAAGGGAAAAATCTAAAGGAGGGAAAATTGGTGTAACAAGAGGTTGTCCTATCATTGTCACCTTAATACAACACCTCTTTCTATTTAGGGATGATAGCTCAAGGGAGACGTCCCCTGTGACCTGGGGGTTTGAGAAGGTAAAGGTTAAAGTGTTAATAAAAGATGTCCCCTCTCACAAGTCACACTAATCCAAAAGTCCCAAGGTTTTAGAAAATGAAGCAATGATATGCTTGAGTGTACCTGCCCAGAACAAAGAAACAAGAAAACAATATCTTTTTCATGTACAATTTGATGTTAGTACTTCAAAAAACCTTGAACTTGTTGATAAAAGCAATAAGTTGATGCAAAATGAAGAAAACAAATTTTTTTATAACAACAATGTATGCAAGATGATAGCCTCAAAATTAATGCCTTAAATAAGCTTCACAATGACCAAAAATCATAATCCAATAATAGCAATATACTAGCACTTGTCAGAATCTAATTAGGAAATGTAAAAATCAAATTTTGTAATTGCTTTTAAGAAATTTTATTGTTGTAATAATTGGATGTATCTTAATTTTGTAAAAGAAACAAGAAGGTTAGTGAATTAGTCTAATCTATGGTTAGAAAAGGTTAGTAGATAGCTTGAGGTAAAATATTTAAGGGTTCATCCCATCAATCAATAAAATGCAAGGTCTAGATTAGTGTCTTTAGGGATAATGGAGTCACTTTGCAGCAACAGACTTGAAGGAAACAAATGATAATGTATGAGCTAAGGAAAAAGAAGGATGATGGTTGAGGTCTTTGTAACCCAAGGCATCAATCAACCAGCCTTAGAAGGGAAATGACTACTAGGAAGTAGGTAACCCTAGGCCCTAGTTGTATTCCTTCTTCTTTAGCTCAAGCTTGAAGTAAACACTGAATTGATGAAGCAAATGATACTAGAGTGTTGTAATGGTAAGGCTCTAGTACAATGATTCAAAAGGTATGGTTTCTAGCATAATCTAGTAGGTGAAAAGTTGTTAAGACATGGACAATAATATGTGCTTGGTATCCTAGGGTTTTAGGCTAGCAATTTCATAATCTTGGAAAAATGCAAAGTAAATGTACTATAACCATTCAAAGTAAAGAAGAATTTCATAAATTCACTTACATCCACCAAGAATAGTCTAGAAATTAGCCTAACTGAAGACCTTCCACCAAGAAAATGCCCAAAAACACCAAATTTAGCCTCCTCCAAGAAGCGTGCCTAAGCTTTCAGCCAATAACCCTTGAAAGGGTGCAAACTTCAGACCTCACTTGTGAGTGAGTGAATGATGAAAAAGTACAAGGGGAAAATCCCCTATTTATACAATCAAAATGACCTTTAATTACAACATTAGGTCAAAAAGGCCGACATGGCTAGTTTACATGAGAAAATCCAATTTTACACAAAATTATCCAATAAAACCCTAATTTTATCTTTTTAGGGTGGCGTCATGCCCCTCCTAGGGTGAAGTTAGCCTCTCTGGTGGAACGCTATCCCTCCAAGTCAAACTTTGGGGTTCAAAAACCCTCAGGAAATTCCACATGTGCCAACCCAAACCATCCTCAAGCTAGACACCTCAACTGGGTGACGTCATGGCTCTGAATGATGGCCTAAAGGGGCTTCAAGGGTCAACAACATGTGGGAGGACAAGATCCCCCTAGGTCCAGGCCTGTCAGACTGTCTCTGTTGGAACGTCCTCCTCTCTCTTTGGTGCAAGGATCTAGTATATTCTTTCCCCTTGCTAGGGTATCAACATCCATATGGTGATATTTTATCCCTATGGAGGTCCAATCTAATCATCTCCCCATGTGTACCTATCCATCGGGCATGGTCCTGAAAAAACAACAAGTACGCCCTACATGGACTCATAAGTCACATGGATCATAACAATGTCAATCACATCTAATAATCAAGTTATCTAAACATATGCATAAAACCCCTCTTTCTGATACAAGTGCTCAAAAACTTTATGAATTAAATTAAAATCAAAATATACTCTTTTAAATATGAAATTTCACATAATTTAAATGTAGTTTTTTTTTTTCATAGTTTTTACTATGATTTCATTATATTTATTTTTATATTTCACTATATTTATATTCAAAGTGATTTTGAATCTCTTAAGTAATAAAAAATTATTATTTAATAGAAATTTTATTTGTAACTTTGATAATAATATAAAATAAACTTTCGAATCATGGAATTATTATAATCATGTTTGTTTATATTATCACTTCTTCTTCATAATATACTTTTAGAAATAATTTAAAAGCTTAACAAAATCTTAAAACCATCAATGAAATGAATTTATAAAATTTTATTTTACTGAATTTCAACTAAAATTGTCCAATAAAAAGTGTGTTTCTCACATGATTATGTTTTATGATAAACATATAAGTTAAAATAAATTAGTGAATTGAAAAAACACAACAACCAACTTAAGTGGATAACTCTCAAATAACATAGAAAGAATAAGAATGCTTCACAACCACACTTAATTATACACTTAATTAGATAACTTTCAAGTTACATAGAAAGAATAATAAGGATGATTAGTGTAGTGTACCCTTTTCACTCACCGAGGTTTTCAAACCTCTCAGTTACCATTCTATACATGGATTTTTACATAATTCGTACAAACATTATAAGAGCATGCATTTAAACAATTAAACACCTTAAATCTCAGAGTATAATATATAAGTTACTGCTACAATTAAATAAGCCATAGCATTCAACAGTAATTCATTTACACAGCGGAAAAACATGATAACATATCCAGAAGAGTCTTGCAAATGTGATAAAACATAGTTAGATACTTATCTGCTGACAATGAAGAAATCCACCAACCAAATGCAGGCCTCCCACGAACCTCCCAGCCGTAGACTGCACTGCTCCTCAACTCAACAGTGGGTCACCCCCAAGCTAGGACTAAGCTCCACCCCAGGGCAAGGAATCCAGACTCAGGCTGAGGTTACAGGGAATTCAGTCATACACAACCACCAGGAAGAAAGCTCTCCCAGGAATCTCCCTCGCTCACTGCCCACAGACCCTCATTCCCCACATGCCTGTTCCACCCCAGGAGA
>SNQJ01S0115906.1:0-25909 GCA_010110895.2 Picea sitchensis | reverse complement strand
CAACCAGATGGAAGCTACAACTCCCTGTGTTCAAGCACCCACTTGAAACTCTGAGGACAACAATCCTCCCTAGCACCACCCTACCACCCTGAGATATAAAACTTTACTTACTTGCTCTATCTCTGATATGGTCTGTTACAACTCCATGTCTCCTCTGCCTTCTTCAACTTCTATGCTCTATTCTTTTTCCTCCTGCGCACAGTCATGTTCAACTTTTCTTCTCCCTTTTATACTCCGTGCTACCTCTACATACTATGCGCTACGTCTGTAATCTTCACTTCAGATAATCCATTGGCATACCTTTCTCCCCACATGCATAGCTATCCAAAAAGCACCTCTCTTTTCCATTCTACTTCCTTTCTCATGCCCAGTCCTTTGCCTAATCATCATTTGAACTCTTCATCTTCTTTGGCGATTATTCCGAGTCCGTTCATCATTAGTGTCCGTTATCCCAAGATTCTTTGGCTTCTCTAGCAGTTATCCTGAACGTGTTCATCACTAGTGGGCGTTATCCTGAGATTCTTTTGGCTTCTCTGGCAGTTGCAACTCTTTGTCATTTCTGGTAACCACAGTCAGTCGTTTTTGGCTTCTTTGGCTTCTAAGCCCCTTCCTTCACGTGACCACCGACGGTGACCAAATGCCTATTCAGAAGGTGCTTCCCGATCTCGGTCTAGTGAGCACTAGCTCCATTTATTGATATGACCTTGGGCAATGATCTCATGTGACCACTCGATTGCAGGCGTGTCCAAAGGTGGTTTGAATCAAACTTCTTTTCGCCCTGCAATTTACCTCGAGCCTCCACGTTTCCTTTCTCCAAAACCATGGTTTCAATTGTGGCTTGCCTTCAACCTTTTAAAGTTTGCACACCTTCAATCCCTGCAATATGACGGGACCGTTGATCTCACGATATTAACGGTGCTCCTAAAAATATGCTTTAGATCTATCCTATCATGATCTGTGGATCATATCTAACCTTCCTAAATCAATGATTGAGATTTACTTCGTGATCTAGGCTCCGGGAGTTTCAAATCTTAAACCCTTCTTTCTTCCGTATGCCAATATTCCAGAGTCGATGATCTGCAGACACCTATCCTTCTTAATTGATGGCTCTGCTTCCACTTCAGGAATTTGACCTTTCAACCAGATCAACGGTTCTACGACCCCTTTCTCGATCAATGGTCGAGATCTCCTTCAGGTCTTCAGACTTCTGAAATCTCAAATCTCAAACTTAAGATGTGGATCAAACGACCTAGATTCACTTCAGACAATCCAAATCTTGAGATCTTCTTCAGATGATCTGACGATTGAGATCTACTTTAGATGATCCGATGATCGAGAATGTATTTCGGCTCTCTAGGTCTCCTGGCTTCAAGAATTTCAACATTCAAACTAACGCTCTGGATCAGATGACCTAGATTTGCTTCGGACGATCTGATGCTTGAGATCTTCTTCGGATGATCTGACGACTGAGATTTACTTCGGATGATCCAATGGTCGAGAATGTATTTCGGCTCTTCGGGTCTCCAGGCTTTGGGAATTTCAATATTCAAACCGACGCTCGGGATCAAATGACCCAGATTTTCTTCGGATGATCTGATGCTTGAGATCTTCTTTGGATGATCTGACGACTGAGATTTACTTCGGATGATCCAATGGTCGAGAATGTATTTCGACTGTTCAAGTCTATGGGCTTCGGGAATTTCAAATCTCAAACTGAAATTCTTGACATGGTTTTTCCGGAGCGTAACCTCCTCACATCTTTAGACCCGAAACAAATGATGTTCGTTTGATCAAGATCTTAGATCAATGGCTTGATCTATCTGAGATGCAACTTTTCCTTGGATTAAATCCAATGGCTCTCCATCTTTTCTTATCCTTTCCTTCCACTAATTCAATCCGATGGTTGACAGATATTCGGGTGATCGAGATCTCAGATCTCAATGCTTGCTTATCATGTCCTTCCACTAATTCAATCCGACGACTGACGTGGTCTGCCAACTTGGTCTACCACATGTCGTTGTAGACACGGTCTACTGACGTGGTTCTCCCTGATCTAAAGATCATCGCATTTTCTCCAGATCCGATGGTGCTTATTCATTTTGGATTTCGGGCTTCGAGTAATTCGACTTTCAAGTTGCCAATTCTTCCGAAGTGAGATTCCCTGAAAAGTAACCTCCTCGCAACTTTTGACGTGAACCGGATGTTGTTCATTGATCATGTTCTTAGATCGATGGCTCGACTTATTTTCGGTGCTTCTCTTCTGTCTTATCATGTCCTTCCACTTAAAAGTGATCCAACAACTATCCGGTATTCGGGTATTAGAATTCTCAATGGTCTTGGTTTATCCTATGGAGATGTTGATCCTGATAACATTTCTGTACTGCGCTTTCCCTTCTGAAATTTGATCTTTGTTTGCCATCGATGCTGGTGTTCTTTCCATAAATGACAAGCACACACTTACTGTAAAACATGCCAACAACTGCTGAGTTTCTCTTCTTAAAAAACCATTTTTTTGAAGATGTACGTGCCCTGCACCATTACTGCTCGCGGGAGCCCAATCCTAGTCCTCTTTGAAGGGAAAATGCAATTTACTTTTCATGAATTATTAGACATTATTATTTTTTTGTATAAAGACATCTATTATTTTTTGAGATTCCTGGAGAACTATTCAGGACACAAAATTAATGATTTCTCAAACTTTAAATTTTAAGCACGAGATTTCAAACGTGTGTTTATCAATTTTTTTTTTGAATCTTAATGGAATGATCATTTAAAGTTCTCTGCCATATGAAATCCTTATTTTATTTCATTGTGCTATATAATGTGTCTTACTTTGATGAATTCTATGATGGAAATGCCATCCTATGAGACTATATACTCTTTTGATTTATAATATTGTATTATAGTGTGATTATTTACTTCCTATGAGATACTTGGTCCTTTCTCAAGTACTCTTTGCATGCAAATATTTATTTCAAGAAGAAGCCTGAATCTCTCTCAGACATATTTTATATTCATGCATATTGTTAAGAGATAGAGGAGTACCACCTCTTTAAAAACGCAGGGGGATTTATCCTCGTTATGTTATCTCAAAGACTGTAAAACAATATTTTAGTTCAACATTTTTTGCGGCCACATCGAGGAATAAACAAAAGGCTGGTTTCATAGAACAAAAATTCATATCACTCTACCATAGCCCAACCAAACTCAAATACAAGTTAGACTTGGAGATAAAATAAGTATTCTGCACCAGTTGTATGACTTAACTATCACAACAACAAGGACTTGTGAAGAAATTGAAAGAACGTGGTAAGCTCTTGCTCGAAAAGAAGAAATAACAATAGCCTTGTGAGAAAGAAGACAATAATACATATTTAAAAGCTAGAATCATACAAGAGTTCAGTAAGAAGGATTAAAAGTAAGAAACTTGGGATTCATTAAGAAACCTAAAATTCAACATATGAAGCCAAGAGTATAACAATCATGGGTGATCGAGAAGAACAAAGAAATGAAGTTCCCAACAAAGAAAGAGAAAGAAATGAAAGACAAAGAAACACAAGAAGGAGAACAAGATATAGTCCACTCAATTTATAGGGAGAGAAACATCAATTGCCAACTCTTCCTTAAGGAATTTGACATGTTTTCTCAAGTGATGGGATTATGGATCCTAAAAATCATATGGATTAGTTCCTTAGTATCTATGATATTCATTTGATTGAACATGATGTTGTAATGGTCATAGTCTTTCTTCAAACTTTGATAGGCCCAACCCACGACTGGTATATTTCTCTCCCATCTCCATCAATTGGATTGTTTGATGATATAGAAGACATGTTTATGAATAGACATGCACATCCTATTGCATGTCATACTCTACTTACTCAATTCACCCAATTCCATCTTCAAAAGGGTGAAATAATTAGGGATTTTAATTTATGATTTTTTAAGACACTAAATCAAATCCCAGATGGACAACACACAAATTCCCCTATTATATTTGGAAGTTACAATAATTACATGCCATAAAATGTGAAATATGCAATAAGAGTTGCAAAAAAAAATACAATAAATGAAGCAATTCAAAAGGCAGTGGAAATGGAAGAATACATGATAGAAACTAATGTTGATCTCGAGGTTATTCTTGGAAAAGTTCAAAGATAGATGACAAGTTTGGTGTTGTCATATCAAGGACCATCCACCTCTAGAAGTATTGAAGGTCGAGCAATTGGGGGAGGAATTGTTTAGGGCCTACACCCTAATGTGAGAAACAATCCTGAATTTTCTCAAGAGACTAGACAAAAAATTGAAATTGCTTAGATGAGCAGGACTATTCGACAAATGCAGAACGAGATAACTCAACTCAAGAGGAGTGAGAATCTCATTCCACCACATTAAAAAATGAGAACCCCACTACAGGATAAAAGAGGTAGAAATTATAGAGATCAAATAATTGAAGAGCACAAAGCAAGACACCCAAAGTCCCAAACCCAAATGTTGTTGTGCTAGAAGAAATTATAGAAGAAGAAATTTTTGTTCAAAACAATGAGACTTTTGATCAAGAAAAAAGATGATCAATATGAAGTCTTGGAATCAATCCAAATGGAATAAAATTCACAATCTTTTCATATTTTGGATGAACAAGAAGATTATGAATATTCACAACAATATAATGTTGTTCAAACCAAGACTCAAGCAAATAAATTCAAGAAAAAGGAACAACTAGAAAAAGAAAAAGCAAAATCCAATGTTCCAGAGCCAACAAAACTGGTTTTTAATAAGATGAAGACACCATTGAAAATGAAGTATAATTTGGTTGATGAGTTAGCTAAGCTTCAAACTACCTTTCCATTCATGGAGGTAGTTAAGATACCCTAACAAAGAGAGAATCTTTTGAATATATTGGATGATACAAATTCAAGAATAAAGGTAGCTGTGATGCACACGAGATAACAAAAAAATATCATGCCAACAAGACCAAGAGGCAAGGTTCCACCATTTTACATATCCTTATTGAATCGTGACTTTACATTGCACAATTGTTTGGTGGACAGTGGAGCAACTAACAATATCATGCCATTATCTGTAATGGAAGCTCTTGGACTGGAGTATACAAAATACTTTGAGATTGGTGAAAGTATGTATGCCATTGATTCTAGAAAAGTTCAAGCTTATGGAGAAATTACATATTTTTGTGCATGGATAATTGCAACACCCCTCATTATAACAATATTAATTATCATAGTAGTTGATATGCCTCCAACATATGGTGTTCTTCTGGGTAGAGATTGGTGTTCAATGATTGGAGGATACATAATAAATGACGAGAGTTGCATGATGCTCCCAAACAAAGATGGAACAATGATCATGGTTCCTCGAGAACACAAAAAACCATTATTGTATAAGAAAAAGGAAATTGAAATGATGTAGAACTATGTAGATGGAAGAATTGGGAATTATGCTATTTTCAACACAGAGCAACTGAATAATCCAAAAAAAATAAATTATTTTCAAGGTTTTTGGAAAAAGGTCATTTGATGGTGCTTGCTCTAAGTTTGGAATTGGAGTTGGTATTGTGTTTAAAATTCCTCAATCATACATTTACCCACATGCAATCAGATTAGAGTTCTCTTGCACCAATAATGAAGTAGAGTATGAAGCATTGATCCAAGGACTAACACTGACCCTTCAAATGAAAGTAAAAGATCCAGTGGTGACTGGTGATTTAGAACTGGTTATCACATCAAAAGAATATATAGAATCAAGAAAGGAATATTGAAGAATTATGCAAGGAGAGTGTGGGAAATCATAGACTCTTTTAATTCTTTTGTTCCTCAAGAAAAAAACCAAAAAGTTGATTCATTGGAAGTGGTGGCATCCCTTTTCAATATAGACGATTCTCAAAATTAGAATACTTTTCATGTCAAAACAATTTTTCTACCATCAATACCTGATAATCAAGAGTATTAGCAAGTTTTTGAAAATGATGACACATTGCAAATTTTTTGGCAGACTGGGAACCAACAACATTTGACATCTCAGAAGAAAGCCAAATCAATCAAAAGGAGATTCATGATCAGAGTATTGTTGTTCTTCCAAAAATTATGTTAGTCTTGAATCTCTTTTCACAAGGGATGATCAAACAAAGACCATGGACCGAATAGAGGAATCCTCCATTAGAAAAGTTCAAGAGACACAAAAAATCAACATCAGTGGACTTGATTCCCAAAAATACATAAATCTTGGTACAAGTTGTACCACTAAAGAGATTGAACAATACACTCTTCTTTTCAAATAATTTCATGACAATTTTGCTTGGAGTTATGATGATTTAAATGAATATGATAAATCTATCTTTCAACATGTTATACCACTCAGAGAGGGATCAAAACATTTTAAGCAAAAATTAAGAAACTTGAAAAAATTGAAAAAATCTTGTATAATTTTTCTAATTAGAAACTTAGAATGGCTTTCAAATCTTGTGGTAGTTAAAAAAAGAATGGAGAGATTCACCTTTGCGTAGATTTTCAAGATCTCAATGGAGAAAGTATCAAAGATAACTACCCTCTGCCAAACATGGAGATGTTATTCTAGTAGGTCTCTGGTTCCACATTGATGTCTATGTTTGATGGATTTTCTATATATAATCAAGTCCTAGTGGCCGAAGAAGACATATTGAAGACTACATTTATTACACCATGGGGAACATATGCTTATGTTCGTATGCCATTTGGACTAATGATCTGATTGGGAAATTTATGGCAGATTACCATGATGACTTAACAGTGCATTCGAAACCAAGAGAAATACATTTCAAACATATCAAACAATTCTTTGAATGGTGTAGGATTTATGGCATATCTTTGAATCCAAAGAACTGTTTACATGCTATATTAGAAGGAAAACTCCTGGGTCATATTGTGAGAAAAGAAGGAATATACATTGATCCATAAAGAATTAAGGAAATAAATGACTTAAATCATCCTACATCTCATAAATGAGTACAATCTTTCTTTGGAAAGATAAATTTTGTACAAATATTTGTTCCAGATTACCCCACGGTTGTTAAGCCAATAAAAAAGTTACTAAACAAGGATCATAATATTGAATGGACATTAGAAACACAAAAATATTTTTCAAAAATTAAACATGCAATCACAACTGCTCTTGTTATGATTAGTCCTTATGATAAATATTTCATACTATATTCATTTTCTTCAGAGGAAAATATTACCTCTATCCTCACTCAAAAAAATTAGAAAGGAGAAGAACTTCCAATCTTTTTCATGAGCAAAACCTTGCATGACTATGAATTGAATTACTCTATGATTGAAAAGCAAGCTCTCTCTCTGGTCAAGGAAATAAATCATTTTAGGACCTACATTTTGTCAGCTCACATCATTGCTTATGTACCACACTCACCTATCAAGATATTTCTCAATCAACAAATCATAAAATGTAGATGGGAAAATTGGTTTGCAAAGCTTCAAGAGTATTATTTAGAGCTTAAACATCTAAAAGATTTTAAGGAGCATGGACTAATGAAATTCATGACTAGAATTGAAGCTATAAATATTTCTCCTCCCAATATAAGTGATAGCCTCATACATAGTTCAACTCTAGCAACATCTGAATGGTATACGAATAAAACATTTTATTTGAGGTATGACCAATTTCCTCTTGGAATGTATTCTAAAGAGAGAAGAGCTTTAAATATGAAAACCAATCAATATGTATTAGTTTCAGAAGTTATTTTTCGAAGAAACTTTGATGGAATTCTATTAATATGTTTAGATCATTTGAATTCCAAGGAAATACTACAAGAATTTGATAATGGAGTTTGTGGTGGACATTTTTCACTAGTTGTAGCTACTCATAGAATCATTTGGGTCAATTATTATTGGCCAAATATGTTTAAAAATGCTTATTCGATGATTCAAAGATGCCTCCCATGCCAAATATTTTTAGGGAAGATGAAAAGAACAATGATTCCACTACAATCTATATCAGTATAAGAACCATTTGTACAATGGGGCCTGGATGTGATAGGCCCAATAAATCCCAAATATAGTAAAGGACATTCTTATTTCATCACTGCAATTGACTATTTTACTAAGTGGCAAGAATTTGTTGCTTTAAGGAACATTGAATCAGAACAATTGATCATTTTCCTAAAGGAGAACATTCTATCTAGATTTGGAGTCCCAAAAAAATTCATAACATATAATGATTCAATTTTCATTGGGTCTAAATATAGAAAATTTTGTGGAGAATATGGCATCATCATGGGACAATCATCCAACTCTTATCCTCAATGATTTTTTTTGTCTGAATCAACAAACTAAACGTTGATTTAGATTCCTAAAAAGACAATTGCAACAAACCACAAAAATTGGCACAAAAAGTTGATAGACACACTTTGGGCAAGGTGCCTCACTCCAAAAGGAAACACCATACATTCCCTATACACCTTGGTATATGGAAAAGAAGCAAGGTTGCCATTACATTTGGAATTGAATGCCTTAGTCCTTTCCATAAACAATGAAGATACAAAATAATTGTCACCTCTATAGAAAAGGTACCATGAACTTCTACAACTTGAAGAATAAAGAGTACAAGCAATAATGACTATAAGCAAGAGATAACAAGTAGTTAAAATATATTTTGACAAGAGAACTACTACAAGAGATTTTCAAAAATACCAATTGGTTCTATTATGGAACAAAGCAAAGGAACAACCATCTTTTCATACAAAGTTTGAAGCTCTTTGGATCGGTCCATACTAGATTGAAAAGGTTATTGGTTTCAATTCTTATTTGTTGAAAGACATGAAAGGAAGAATTCAATCTTTTCCCATGAATGGGAAATACCTTAAGCATTTCTTCTGTTAATCCCCAACTCTTGACCTGTACATAGCCTTTTTTAAATATTTACTCCTCTGTATATTCTTCGTCAATTTGTTTCTTCTTCCCCTTTCCTTTTTCCCTTCTAAAATTTTCCGTCTGACTCCATTTTTCCCAATGGACAAGGTTCTTTGGATTCTCAACAACCCATAGGGGGTCACTGCCCCATAGTTGGAGTTGAATGTTGATCTACATTTTTTGATCAATGTTAGTGTATAAAGGTCCACCCTTAGTTTTTTTCTTGTCTCTTGTATATCCTATACTTAGCTATTTTTCTTTAAAAATGTGAGTTGCAGAGTGGGCTACCACCAAGTCCAAAGGTCCACAAACCTGCAAGTCCTCAAGTACATACTTATTTATTTTCCCCACCCAATAATCCTAACACTCAACCATTTTCTTTGTTGCAGAAGTCCCATTGTGGAAGGCCAAGCTATCCCTCACCTCACAATTACCCATGTCTCACAAACCCTCAAACACACAAACCCACAATAGTCAAATAAAGCCTTCATATTTCCCCATCACACATAATGCACCTTTTTACTTTTCACACTTAACCTCATGAATGTGGATGTGGGGCCCTGCTTTTGATTCCATTACCATTTCCCTAGACTCGCAACCCGACATCCTGCATTTCTGTAATCTCTAAAATGATTCACCTATTTTCCCAAACCCCAAATGGACCTTTTTGTACTTAGTATTTTCCATTAATGTGGATGGGTGAGTCCCTAACATCTCTCCTTTTGTTCTCCATGTCCCGTAACCCAACATCCCACTTTTCCGCATTCACCATAATACACTTTCGATCCCTCACTTTTCATCTCCACACTTAACCATTTTTCACACTCCCTTATACGATATCACCATTCTCGATGACATTGATTTTCCACCACCACATTGATTGCCATTTCTTGTTATAGCACACAATTCCACACCTATGCATTTGTGACATGGCCTTACCCTTTTTCCTAGCTTGCTAAGCAAAATCCCAAACTTTCCTCATGAAGTTACTTAAAAAACTTGGCTTTTTAATATATTCCATGGGTTTTCTTTATGCAACGCACAAACATCCGTGACTTACTAGATTACAACTCATGGATGCCCTAAAAAATTATGAAAAATAAAATATTTCCACAATTTTGGGTGGGTTTTTCGGTTGGGTTCGTTTCCCAACATCCCTGAACCCATACTAAATGGAATTCAACCTCCCCAACCTCTTTGGGATGGTATAAAAGCACCATTGAGGGAAAATATGAGGACAAGTTTGATGGCGCAAGGTTATGCTGTTGAGATTTAGCAAGCTTCCCTAATCCCTTCATTCTCTGAGTAGCATCCCTTGACCTAGAAACTCCTTTTCAAATGTTCCTTCCTCTTTTATATAGCCATAAGGTGAGTTCCTATCCTTATTGGGTTATCTGAGGAAGAGCCTCGCTATTGAGTTGATTCTCGAAGGACTTGTGGAGGAACCCGAGCAATTGGCTCTGAAGCAAAGTTGAACCATGTTGTAACCAACTTTCACATATTGTTAACAATAAAAGAGTTGTCATTCCCTCCTATCTTGTGTTCATTTCAATTTTATATGTTGTCGTTGTTCATATATGCTTTGATTTATACACATGATATATGCTACTTGAACCTATAACTACCTTGTTGCAATACTATCTTGGTTTCCTATTGTAGGCTGGTTTCGACAGAGACTAGGAGCGCTTAAAGAAGCATGAGCGAGGATTGGCATAAAACAAAGGGTTTAAGGTGGAAGTCTTCTCCTTTTCCCTTCCCTTCTCTCTCCTAGCATAAAGTAGTTATTTCTTGCTTGCATGCTTGTTTGTGAGGGTAGAATTTAGTCTTCTTACTTCAGCCTTGCTCTGTTGTGACTTGACCCAAGGTCACGGGGGAAAAATCCCTTAATCAGAATTGGTGACCATACTGGGGACTCTTCTAGTTTCGGTCAATTTGTTAGGGTTTCTTGTTTTCTCTTGCTTTTTGTGATTGCCCTATGTTCACTAGATTTATTTTGTGAAGCTTTAGCCTCTTAGAAACTTTTGGTAAATTTTCTGGAAGCCCCCCTTCTAGAGTGGCTTTTAATTTTTCAAAAATTTCTAGCCCATCTACGATTTTCATTTCTATACCCCGCAAACATCCGCGTTTTGCCTGTGTATGACCCGTGAATATCCGCAAGTCTTGATGCACACAGTCGCGAACCTATGTAAAATTGAGGGTTTTTGAAAAATTTCGCTCATAGTCTGGAAGTTTAGGTTGGTACTTCATCTTTGGCTGAGCCTCCTGGGTGGTTTTCTTGTTGCTTTCTGCTTTTTGAAGTCTTTCAAAACTTGTTAATCACATAAAAACAAAAGATCTTTCTTTTTTTGAAGTTAGTTCTTATTTATAAGGTTTTTGGGTTGATTGACAGGTCAGTCTTGTTTTCCTGGGTTGCATGTCCAGTCTTGCTGAGTTTTCATCTACTCTTGGCTGATAGATTTGTTTCTCTATACCTGCTTCTCCTTGTTTAAAAAAGAAAAAGAAAATTGCATTTGTTTTGCATTTCATTTCTTTTAGACAAAAAGACAAAAAAATATACTTGTTTTCCAAGTTTCTTCTTTTCTTGAACCCTTGCCCTTGATTATTGAAAGAAAAGATTCAGTTAACTAGCATTCAAGTTGCTTTGCATTATAGTTTTGTTTGGTAGTGGTAGCCTTTTTCAAAGAAAAGAACCTCTGTTTGCAAAGTTTTGTGTTTTTGTTTGGCATTATATCTTTGAAATGAGATTCTAGGTTGCATTACGAAGTGTTTCAAATCTTGCATACAAAAAATATTTTGTTTTCATCATTGAAAAGAAAAGAGTTTTGTTTTAAGCATTGTTGCACACCTTTTTCATTTCAAGAAACCGCATGTTGAATTGTGTTCTTAAGTGATTTTCTTTTGGAGTCTATCATAAACACCATTCAAGTTTCATCTGTGCCTTTATTGAGTAAAAACAATCCTTAAAATGAACGATTAACTAAAACTTTATTAGACATCTTCACTTTTATAGGGTACACAAACAAGTTTAGGTTAGGGCCTTGGTTTATAGTGGAGAGTAAATTTATCCAAGGCCACAAAACAAACATAGGATTCTGAGCTAGGGAGAGTCTCAATCCAACCATCGTATAAGTATAGCTGGGAGCCTCCTCTAACACAGGAGCTAAACACGAGGTCATGTGAAGGAGAGCCAAGGAGAGACCCCTCCAGAGCTTAACTGAGCATAGAAAAAATATCATATATTGGGGGTTTCGTTAGTACCCATACCTCCGTGAGAGGCGATGATTTTGAGGCTTCGAGTTTAGCTTACCTGCCGATATGTTCGATCCTAACTGTCTAGTGTACCCCTCGAATGTTGACTGTGAGTTGGTGACCTTAGTGGCTATTCCTAGGGATCTCAGAAGGTGACTACAGGGGTTTTCCAAGGTACCTGGGGTGGATTTTGCATCTCACTTTTTAGTACTACTGGAGAGTGCCCCACGAAGTGTGGGTAATTGCCCTAGATAAGGCTCGTTATTGGAGGTCAGGACAACTTCTTCTCATTCCTTCGTTCGTTGGTCAATGAGACTTAATCAACCCATTCCTTCATCTGGAAGGCCCTTTACCCTGCCTTGTGACTAATGCAGTCTCGTGACATAATCCACCCGAGTTGGAGTATTAACGAGGCATGTTTGGGGTTGCTATTGCCATTTAGGATTTTTTTTCTAGTGGTGTGCTCGAAAATCATAGACTTACTTAGGCTAGCATGTATCATGGTTCCATGGAGATTTGAAACCTCAAAGTGGATGACCAATCGCCCCGTATATCAAGGATAATTCAAGGCCTTGCTCATGAAGAAGAAATTAGAAATAATTCTCCTCTGCCTCCTTTAAGGTGTCAACTTGATACATCCGACACTTTTGTGCCGACTTGTCAGGTCGAGATCATAGACTCAAAACCTCTAGAAGTTCATGCTTCGAAACCAGAGGAAGTGCTCATTGAAGATCTTTGAGTTGAATAATTCGCTCCACGTTTCAATCCTCCAATACCTAGGACTTATCCATTCCTTGTGGTACAAGTCCCACCTCCCAGATTGGATCTTGCTGATAGTATCCCTCTTCATCAGGGCACTATGGAGGACACTATGCCAATGTCTGTGTTGGGAGTCCATGTAACTCCCACCATGACGATTGTCACTAGAGGGATCTTTACTCCTGGTGTGTCTAGCAAACGACTACTGCCAGCCAGTCAAATGTTGCCGCTCCGACCAAAAGCATTCCTTCATTGGTCGTTGGTCCCACTCAATCTATAAGTGTAGATGCATCTCTACCGTCAACAAAAAATACTTTTTTGTATGGTATGCTATCGATGGACGTCCTAAACGTGTTGGCTGCTTCTGAGTCAATGCACCATGCATTGAGTGTTGGTTCAGGGGGAATTTCGACTCCTTACCAAGCATTTCCTTGGGGTGAAGGTCATATTCTTTCGTCATCCCCATTCATTAGGAGTGGGGCTCTCCTGTCTTCCCAACCTAACCCTGCCCAGGACTGGGGCCTTCTATGGGTAGTGGATCTTAGTGCACTAGTATGTCGTCCACTTCGAACCCGTTCACACTGTATAGTGGGTTCATTAGTAACCATTTCACCTCATCTTTAGTTTCGATAGGGGGGAAACCCTTGCATGGTCAATCTGTTCCCATGCAAGGAAATTTCTCCTCACAAGGGACGTCATTGGGGGGTACCCCTCTCCAAGGCCAGTGGAATCCCACACAAGGGATGTCGTAAGGGGGGAACCCCTTTCTCGGTCAATTTAATCCCATGCCTGGAGTCTTTCCTGTGCAAGGGGGGTCCACTGAGGGCAACCCTGATTTTCCTTTCAGGAACCAGATGGATGGAGGATTTCCTTTGTTCAACCAGGGTCAACAAGGTTTTATCCCAATCCCTGGTTCTTCCACGAACTCTTTCTGGCAACGTGGTTCTAGTTACAATCCAGGGTCCTCTTTTTAGGCTACCAATCAGATGATCTCGTAGCCTAGGCTGCCATTTCTAGCAACGCTTCATTTTCCAGACCTATCCAATTTGATGAATGACCCTATTTTTCATCATCCCAGCTGGTTTGAGGTCCATACCAAGTTACCTTTGGACATACCCAAATTAGAAGGAAAAAGTGGTGAAGATACACACGACCACATGTTGACATTCCATTTATGGTGTTCGTCTAATTCGCTGAATGACGACTCGATTCACTTGCGTATTTTCCAACACACTCTCACTGGAGGCGTCGCCAAGTGGTACATAGGACTAGAAAGGGAAAAATATGCGATTTTTGGTGACTTAGCCATGTTTTTCGTTAACAACTTCCAACTCCCTGTTCGATATGATGTTGGTACATAACTGCTAGCCAATATTGAATAGGACAAGGCTACACACATTTCCAATCACATTCGAGAATGGAGGAGACAAAAGAGCTTGGTAAAAGCAACATTTCCACCAGAGTTTCTCCTTGAGTGGTTCTTTAAATCCTTACTCCCATAAATTTCAAAGGACCTTGCGACTTCGGGAGTATTTTTGGAAGAGCAAGTGATTTTTAGGGCGCAACAGTTAGAGGTTATTTACTCTCAATCTGGCATGCTCTATGATATTATTCCAGATGCGTTGAGGTCTACTCTTGACTTGGAAAATCCAAAGTCAATGCCACATGCCAATGGCATTGTGGGTTTCACACAAAGTAAAGCCACATATCTGGTCACAAACTAGATGCAGAACTTAGCTATCCAACATCCTACGGCTGGTCCGGCCCCTGGATCAACCACCCCTGCCACCTAGTCATTGGATGTACATTATGTGCACTCAAAGACTCAAAAGGGCCCTCAACATCCTAGAGATAAGAAAGGAAAGGGTAAGAAAGGTGGTCGGGGAAATAATAAAAAATATTATAAGAATGCTGAGAGTGAAAAAGATGAAAAAAGGAAGGTGAAGTTCCCTTGTAATATTTGTGGGGATGATCATCTTACACATCAGTGCCTGCAAATGGAAGAAGCCCGGCACCTTATGAAGTTGAAACAACAAGAAAAACATCCCATTGTGTTGAACAACCCTTTCCCACAAGGGCAAAACTTACAGGGTGGTTCTTCCAACCTCAACCAGCAAGGTGGCACGTCAAGTGCACCCTAGACAGATGGATACGAAGGAGTCCCGAGAATGCTCAGTCATAAGAAGATAGAGTCCATCGAATTGCATACTAGAAATCATGATTATAGTAACCTAGAGTCGACAGACAAAAGAAAAAAGGCTTTAGAGGATTAGGCACCTCTACAGATAGAGAAACCTGAGAAAGAGACAACGCCGCACATACCTAAGGGTGTATACAAATGGACAACAAACAACCCTAATGCAAGAGCTTCCCCCAACTACTCTATCACCGAAGGCTTGGCTCAAACCCCATGTGAAATGTCTACTTTGGAAGTACTCCAAATTTTCCCCGCTCAACGCGCCACGTTGTTGTCTGCCATAGGAGCCACTGATTCTGCTAGTCATTTTGTGATGAAGTTCGATGCCACTGATGTCAAGCCTCATCTTCCCTATCATGTGTCCTTAAATATCAACATCCTTTCTAACAATAGTTTGATCAAGAGGTTTGTCGTTGATGAAGGGGATTCATCATGCATAATGTCCTTGTCTTGTTGGCAAGCTATTGGTACTCTAGAGCTTACCCCCTCACTGACTCCCTTGACGGATTTCGATGGACGATATTTCCGACCCCATGGTATTATTTCTTCTGGTCCGGTTAGGTTAGGAGGAAAATTCATCTATGTAGAGGTTGAAGTAGTCGATGCACCTCTCGACTATAACTTATTACTTGGGAGGAGTTGGTCTTATGCCATGACAAATGTCATCTCGTCGATGTTTCATGTTATATTCTTTCCCCACGAGGGAAGAATATTAATCTTCGACTAGGTGGATTCCAACCTTTCTGAGGCTGCGACTAACCTAGGATCGATAGTTTTGTGGATCAAAAACTCTTAGTCAGAAACTGAGAGTATTGGTTGTGGGATGTGTTAGCGACATTATTTGTCTTGGGCTCAAAAAATACCCAGGCCTGCAGGTTACACGGGAAGCGCCCCAGTGCAACGTGGAAGAAGCTCTTTTCCGATCACAAGTCAAGCGAGCAGGCGAAGTTTTGATGTCAGCGGCCAAGATCCATCTACAAAACGGATCGATGTGCATCGGGATTTCGGGGCTGCCAAGTTGCCCAGGATTTAGCGCGAAGGATAGCGCCAATAGTTCAAGGCAAATATGGGTCATCCGATCCAGTCGAGATAGGTGGTAGTCAGTTGGCGTATCGGAGATCGATGTTTTGGGAGACAAGGAGCCTCCCATTCTTTACAAATNAAATGAAATCGCTGATCGACGAAATGCCAAAATCACCTTTGGAGCCAAGCCCACGGTCCTAGCATCAGGTCACATCAAGCGAGCCTGTAAGCGGGGGTAGCTCCTTTATAATAGCCAATACTATCTGGGTCGTTCATCTAAAGGACGCGCGGCGCACATCCGAGTCACGTTGGAATTCGGGAGTTCGAGGGGTAAGCATGCCTCGTCATTTCACCTCTCGAAACCTCGAATCCCAAAACGCCGAAAGCGCCTAGGATTAGGCCCATGGTTTTGATGCATGGTCACAGAGGAGCAGGCCTAAAGGAGGGGCGCTAATGTTTATCACTTGGCAAGACGGGTCCCAAAAGCGCCAAGAGTGATCTTAGCCGTTCATCCTCAAGGAACACGTGGTGCGCAATTAGGTTCTTCGCCTTTTCTCCCATCGTGATTTCAAAGCATGAGGAACAACTCTCTCATATCCCCGAAAGCGCGAAGCATCAAAGACGTCTCGGACCCGGGCCCGCAGTTTTGCCGAATCCATTCAGAACCATCAGATCAGTGGGGGGACGCGTGGCGACCGTTAGGACATCCCGACATTTCGCCCATCGCAATTTCAAAGAAAGAAGACCCGCTCTTTCCTATCCACGAACCCCGAAACGCCGAAAGCACCCTGAAAAATAGGCGTAAGGTCACAACCCGTGGTCACTCGAGAAAGTAGAAAGTGATATACAAAAGGGAGGCCAAAAGCGCCGAATTAAGTTTCATAATGGGGGCACTGTGTTCTCCAGACCCCGATTCGACGTGATCTAAATCCCGGTGCCTGCTGGGAATGAGTGAAGAAGAAAGAGGGTGGTTGAAACCTCCCCTCACTCATTGATTGCATAGTATGGGTGTCCCGGCCGAAAGCCTGCCCGAGGTGGTCTTCTGTACTGGTTCCTTTCATGGAAGCCACGCCGAGTCCTCGACTTGCCAGGGAAGCCTGCACATGCTAATTCAGCTTTTAAGGGCTCATCTACCCCCTGGCGCGAGCCATGCAAAATTAAGGTGGCGTATGAAAGAGGAGTGTAGGCTAGATTTGATTGAAGAGACTCCTCTTCCCGAAAGTCCAGTAGGCCTCTGTTGGGCAATTGTTTAGAAGTATATATACTTAGTTTTGATATTTCTCAAGGTATCGATGGCAGAGCAGAGCTCCCAATTGTAATGTTTTAATAGACACTCTAGTTCTTTGGTTATGCATCTGTGTGTAAGATTTCTTGTTTAATGAAAGATAGTTTCCTTATTCCATCTAGTTTTCATCTCATACTTAGGGATTTCATGATTTAATGATTCACATGAATTATTGTAGTTGTGCTATGATAAAGGATTTATTGTGGCACTATTGTATTCTCTGGTTTTCTGCGTTTGAATGTAAGAAGATCTCGCGTTTAAATGCATTCTCCTACAGTCTGTTAGAAACCTGATGTTGACAACAGACCTTCGCATCTCTTTGATACAAGTCTTCCCCCTACTCACCCTTACTACAACTTACTGTCTGAAGTTTATCTAAGACCTCACTTGCCCATGCATGCCTGGCCTAGTTTCGGAGTTGAAACAATACCGTCCGAGTTTACTTCCATTCGATCACCCGTTTCATACACAAACCGTGACATAAACTGATGGGCGTCGGGCTCTGCTCCTGCTGTAATCCAGGAGTGACTTTCGTTGCCAACATTTCTGGCACCGTTGCTGAGGACAAAGTTGAAAATTTTCCCTGATATTGAACGATATTGAACCTCCGATTCTGAAGGTGCATCGGGTATCAGAGCCTATGAAGATTTCTACTGTGCACCTGGCGACTCCATTGTGACGAATCCACTGTGGCGAACTTGCCGTGTCAATTGTGGCTTTCAGAGGCAGACACACGCGGTCCCATCCACAACTGCCTCTAGCTACACCAGAAACTGATCTGGAGGTGGTTCTCAGGAAAGGAAAGGCCTCTGAAGGAGAAGCTATCTCCGCTGAACCAGGTGATCCACCATCTCCTTTTGTAAGAACTCCATTTTCTCCTCCTCAGTTTCCTAGCAGTCCGCTGTCTGAAGTTTCCCGTTTCCTGAATTTCGGGAGTGTTCCTGTTGAGGTTTCCCCCCCTGGTATGGCATTAGAGGGAGAAATCCTTGTCATTTCCATTTCTCCTGAAGCTACACCTTGGCGTAGAACCAGGACCACAGAAGATTTCCCCACTCCTGGCTCTACCACTCCTCCTCTTGTCACTGATGCCACTTCTGCGCGAAGGGAAACATCATCTGACTTAAGCTCGCTAGCCTTCTCCCTAAATCCCCTATTTTTTCCCACCCCCCTTAGAAGCTCATCCCCAGTATCCCCTTTTCAAGCTCCTTCTCCTCCGAGTTCTCCTCCACACAATATCCCTATGGCAGGAGTAAATCTCCCTATTACCAGAATGGAGGCCATTATAGCCGCTAGGTATACTCCCCTCATGCTACCGCAACCTCTCAATGCCCTCCCAACAGATGGTTACCTCAAGCAGCTGCCAAAGTTTACAGGTGAGGGGGACATAACTACAGAAGAACACCTAGAAGCCTTTTACAGTTTTACAGATGATAATGTTATCATGCATGCATACGTATGGATGAGGATTTTTGTCCATAGTCTTCAAGGCGAGGCTAGAAAATGGTTCAAGGCCCTGCCTCATGGATCTAGTAATGGGATTGAGGCTTTGGATAATGCCTTTTTGAGACAGTGGGGAGATAAAAAAGACTTCATGTATTACATGACAGAGTTTGGGTCCTTGAAGAGGAAAGAAGGAGAGTCTGTCTCTGAATTCTCCAAGAGATTCAATAAAATGTACAACAAAATCCCTGCTGAGATAAAACCCTCCGAAGCCTCTGCAAATATCACTTACGCTAGAGCCTTTGATCCCGATTTTTTCCTCCTGTTGAGGGAAAGAAGAGCCGCTACTCTGGCCCACATGCAAGATGCAGCCGTGGAGATAGAATCTAACATATTGGCTGTTGACCGACTCAGGAACACTGCTGGTAGAAACATATCCAGGTAGAGGCCTGAAGCTTCCCCATCCAGTTCCTCTCCCCTGCCCCTTCAGACAGATGAGACAACTAGAATGCTAAAATGACTTTCTGCCAGGATGGAAAGGTGGGAATTATAAGGGAAGCCCATCTACAAAAATCCCCAGAATACAGAGAGTAGAGGTTTCAGGAAGACTAATAACAATGTGCCACAGGATTTTCCTAGGGAACAAAGGAGCAGAGATAGAGATGATCAGAGGATTCAGGCCCCTCTCCAGAATAACTTAGTTTCTCATGAGGAAGGGGAGGAGGTGGATGAAATCGACCCGGAGATCCATTTCATAGAGGATACTTCCCCGTTTCCTCATTTAACTCAATCCGCATACGAAGAATCCCTTATCAACACTCAAATCAACGAGTTGAGTAGAGGGGAAAAAGCCAACAATACTCCTAACAGATATAATCTCAGGTCAAAGAAGAAAGAAGGGAATTTTGAGAACCAGGATCAACCCCCCATAGCGGAAAGGCCAACTAAAGCTGCCACGACCACTACTAAAGAAAAGAAAACTCAGAATGCTTCGCCAACAACCAAGGAACTTGTCACTGAGGTAAGGGAAGCTCCTAAGCCTATTCCTTCCTTCAATTTTGAGCATGAAATTCAGAAGATTAGAATCCCTGCACCCCTATCTGAACTAGTTAAAAACGAAGATTTCAAAAGGTCCCTCTCCAAGCTGCTACAATCTGAGCTCCCCCAACCTTCCACTGACTCAATAAATCTCCAAGATGAAAAGCCAACAGTCGTCCTAGGGCCCATGGTAGAAGATAGAGATGATTCATCCCCTCCATTTTACACATCCCTGAATATACATGATAAAGTGCTGCATAACTGCCTCATGGATTCAGGGGCTTCCCATAACCTTATGCCCAAAATAGTTATGGAAGAATTGGGACTGGAGGTGACAAAAAATTATCTTGATTTTTACTCTTTCGATTCAAGGAGAGTGCAATGTCTAGGAGTCATCAAAGACCTGGTGGTTTCTTTGTTTCAACTGCCCATGAAGAGTGTGGTCATGGATATTGTGGTAGCTGACGTTCTCCCCAAATTCAACATGTTGTTGTCTAGATCTTGGATTAAAAATCTTGAGAGAACACTATAGATGGATCTCACGTATGCCACCATTCTAGTCTTCAGAGGGGAACAAAGGAGGTTATATAAAGAAGCTCAGTTGGCCTACATTGTTAGTGACGAAGAAAATCCCACCAATCACCCCATCTTTTCACTTGACACCGACTTGGGGTCTAGTTTATTGCAGCTCACTGATACTCCTGAAGGCCCTTTCCAAATCAAAAAGCATCCCAGTCTTGATTATCCGATTCCCCCTTCAAACCCCTCTGTTTGGAAGATGTTTTTCGATGGAGCTTCTTCTAGCGAAGGTGCTGGCGCTGGGGTGGTTTTCATATCACCTTGTCAAGAGGTCATATCCCTGTCATACAAGCTGAAATTCGAAACCAACAAAAATGTGGCAGAGTATGAAGCTCTTGTTCTGGGTATGAGGGCCGCAAAGGAAATGGGAATTAAAGAAATAGCAATATTTGGAGATGCTGAGTTGATTATCCAGCAAGTCAGAAATGCTTATCGTGCTAATAATCCCCGACTCAGGAATTACAGAAATGAGGTATGGGACCTGATTGACAATTTCTTCCTGGCCTTTAACATTTCTTTCATTCCGAGGGGGGAGAATACTTCAGCCGATTCTTTAGCTGTCTCAGCTAGTTTGCTCAAAGTTCCTCTGCCACGTATGGTCAAATATGATGTTGAAATAAGATATAGGCCCTCTGTACCGGATAACGTCAAGCATTGGAAGGTATTTGAAAATGACCTGGAAATTGAAAAATTTCTCCAATCTGTTGATGAATTTTCTGCGTTGCACATTGATCAGGATCCCGACCCAGAAGGTGACCCTCACCCTGAGGTGTTTTTAAATAAAATTGCTAATCACCAAATTATCTAGCTGCCTAGCAATCACATTCCGAAGGGACTAATCTCTTTAGAAAGACTGTTCGATGGGAATGATGTGTTCGTAAAGGGTAAGGTTTCAAATGAAGATGCTGATACAACCGAGTGCAACATTGGGACACAGGAGGAGCCTAGGTTTGTCAAATTATCAAGCAGTTTGACCAGAGAACAGAGGGTCGAATATACTGAGTTGCTGAGAGAGTTTGCTGATGTGTTTGCATGGTCATACGAGGACCTTAAGACATATGACACATCCGTCATTGAATACAAGATCCCATTGAAGGAAGAAGCTAGGCCATTTAGGCAGAAGCTAAGACAGATAAATCCCATGTTGCTGCCTGTCATGGAGAAAGAAATGAAGAAGTTGCTAGAGGCCCAGATTATCATCCCCTTGAGATATTCTGAATGGGTGGCCAATTTGGTCCAGGTGAGGAAGAAAAGTGGAGAAATCAGGCTTTGTGTCGATTTCAGGAACCTGAATAGGAGCTCAAAGAAAGATAATTACCCCCTACCTAAGATGGAACACATACTGTAGAGGGTAACTGGCGCATCTAGGATATCCATGATCGACGGGTTTTCTGGCTATAATAAGATATCGGTCATGCTCGAGGATAGGGAAAAGACAACCTTCACCACTCCTTGGGGCACATTAATGTATGCCAAAATGCCATTCGGGCTGATGAATGCAGGAGTGACATTTCAGCGAGCCATGGATATAGCGTTCATCAGGGAGAAAGACCAGTTTGTAGTGATCTACCTAGATGACATCACAGTCTTCTCCAGGTCTGATAAGGAGCACTGCTGCCACTTGAGGAAAGTTTTCCTGAAGTGTCGGAGGTTTAGCCTATCCCTAAACCCCAAGAAATATTTGTTTGCTATGAAGGAGGGGAAGTTATTAGGCCATATAGTATCAACAGAGGGAGTGAGGATTGATCCTAGGAGGGTAGAGGCAATTCAAAACCTGTCACTTCCTAGATCCAAGAAGGAAGTTCATGCCTTTTTGGGGAAGATTAATTTCTTGAGGAGATTCGTCTCAAATTTTGCTGAACTGGTGAAACACATCACAACCATGCTTAGAAAGGGAAACGAAGTGAAATGGACCACTGGACCCAGGGAATCCTTTTCCCAAATAAAAGGGCACTAACTGAGGCACCTGTGCTGATTAGTCCATATTATTCCAAACCCTTCCTAGTTTTTTCTTTTGCTTCTTTTGATACAGTAGCAACGGTGTTATTGCAGAAAAATGAGGAAGGATGAGAGCAACCCATTGCCTTCTTTAGCAGGGCATTAAGAGATGCAAATATCAGGTATGAAATCATGGAGAAATAGGCATATGCCTTGGTAAAATCTCTCAAGGCTTTCAGAGTCTATGTCCTGCACTCAAAGGTAACCGCATACGTTCCTTCGACTTCTGTGAAGGACATCCTTATACAACCCGATATAGATGGGAGAAGAGGTACATGGATCACTAGAATCCTGGAATTTGACTTGGAGATAAATCCCACCAAGTTGGTTAAGGGGCAAGGTTTAGCTAAGCTACTGGCTGAATCCAATTGCGAAGCATTGGGAGTTAGTTTCATCAATACTTGCCCTGGAATTCAGCAAGCTGAGTTTCCCAACCAATGCTCTCAGGACGGCTTATCATTGGCAAAATGTGCCTGGTATCGTGATATTTTGTACTTTCTACAGAAGCTGAAGCCCCCAGATGGAATGTGTAAAAGTAAGGCAAGAGATTTGAATCTCAAGGCAGTCAGATATTGTCTCATTGGGCAAGTTTTATACTGGAGAGACCCTCTAGGAGTGCTGCAGAGGTGTCTGAACCCACCAGAAGCCCATAAAGTTATATTTGATTTCCATAGAGGCCTTTGTGGAGGGCATCATTTCTGGAAGACCACAACTCACAAAATCCTCAGGGCTGGGTATTACTGGCCCACTTTATTCATTGATGTCAGCAGAGAAATCAGGGCTTGCGTCGAATGCCAAAAGTTCTCAGGGAAGCAGCAACTTGGGCCACTACCACTGAAGCCTGTGATAAATTCAACACCTTTTCAATAGTGGGGGCTAGACTTTATAGGGGAAATTCATCCTCCCTCAAGTGGCCATCACAGATGGATCATGACTGCAATAGATTATTTCACCAAGTGGATAGAAGTTGTCCCCACCAGAAGTACATCCCACAAAGTAATTATCAACTTCCTGGAGGATATCATAGCCAGATTTGGCTGTCCTAGCAGGATCGTCACTGATAATGCTGCTTCTTTCAAATCTGAGCCTCTCATTAAGTTTTGTGAGAAGTTCCATATCTCGCTAATTCACTCCACCCCCTACTATCCCCAGGGAAGTGGTTTAGCAGAGTCCTCCAACAAGGGCCTGATAAGGATCATCAAAAGACTATTGAAGGATGACAAAAGGGCTTGGGATTCAAAGTTGAAATTTGCTTTATGGTCTAATCGAGTGACGACAAAGAAATCCCTGGGCAACTCGCCTTTTCAGCTGGTTTACGGAGCAGAGGCGGTTTTTCCCACTCAGCTCACCTTACCTGTGGCAAAGTTCTTTCAAGATTATGAAGGAGAGCCAAATCATATGATCAGAAAGATTCATCAGATAGTAGAAGTATAGTAGATCAGGGAACAAGTGAGGGACACAACTCATAGTCATTAGCAAAGAGTCAAACAGGCTTTTGACAGAAAGGTCAGGAAGAAGGAGTTCGAGATCAGGGATTTGGTACTTAAGTGGGATGCACCCAGACAGGATAAGGGCAAACATAGAAAGTTTGACGCCCTTTGGATCGACCCCTTCAAAATCTCCGAGGCCTTCTCAAACAACACGTACTAGTTGCACGATCTGGAGGGTGAAGAGGTTTTCAACAATCCAGTAAATGGGCATTTTCTGAACAAATGTTTTGTTTGAGCCTTAGACGGCTCCTTTGTTTGTAAATATTGTCCTTTAGTTCTTTGTTCATTTTCTATTTGTATATTTTCGGCTTAGTAAGTGACTCCATATCCCAATAGCAAGGCACTGAAACTGCAGAATGAGTTCTTACAACATCACAGGGACGACTCTATCCCCCATGGAGCCTAATGTTAGCGACATTATTTTTCTTGGGCTCAAAAAATACCCAGTCCTGCAGGTTACACGGGAAGCACGCCATCGCAACGCGGAAGAAGCTCTTTTCCGATCACAAGTCAATTGAGTGGGCGAATTTTTGATGTCAGTGGCCGAGATCCACCTACAAAACGGATCGATGTGCATCGGGATTTCGGGGCTGCCAAGTTGCCCGGGATTTAACACGAAGGATAGCGCCAATAGTTCAAGGAAAATCTAGGTCATCCAATCCAGTTGAGACAGGTGGCAGTCAGTCGGCGTATCGGAGATCGATGTTTTGGGAGACAAGGAGCCTCCCATTCTTTACAACTGAAATCGCCGATCGACGAAATGCCGAAAGCACCTTTGGAGCCGAGCCCACGGTCCTAGCATCAGGTCACATCAAGCGAGCCTGTAAGAGGGGGGAGATCCTTTATAATAGCTAATACTATCTGGGCCATTCATCTAAAGGACGCGGGGCGCACATCCAAGTCACGTCGGCATTCATGAGTTCGAGGGGTAAGCGCGCCTCGTCATTTCACCTCTCGAAACCTCGAATCCCGAAATGCCGAAAGCGCCCAGGATTAGGCCCATGGTTTTGACGCATGGTCATAGAGGAGCAGGCCTAAAGGAGGGGTGCTAATGTTTATCACTTGGCAAGATGGGTCCCGAAAGCACCAAGAGTGATCTTAGCCGTTCATCCTCGAGGAACACGTGGTGCACGATTAGGTTCTTCAGCTTTTCTCCCATCGCGATTTCAAAGCATGAGGAACGACTCTCTCATATCCCCAAAAGCGCGAAGAATCGAAGACGTCTCAGACCCGGGCCCACAGTTTTTCTGAATCCGTTTAGAACCGTCATATTAGTGGGGGGACGCGTGGTGACCGTTAGGACATCCTGGCATTTCACCCATCGTGATTTCGAAGAAAGAAGACCCGCTCTTTCATATCCACGAACCCCGAAATGCTGAAAGCACCCTGGAAAATAGGCGTAAGGTCAAGGCCCGTGGTCACTCGAGAAAGTAGAAAGTGCTGTACAAAAGGGAGGCCAAAAGTGCCAAATTAAGTTTCAGAAGGGGGGCACTGTGTTCTCCAGACCTCGATTCGACGTGATCTAAATCCCGGTGCCTCCTGGGAATGAATCAAGAAGAAAGAGGGTGGTTGAAACCTCCCCTCACTCATTGATTTCAAAGTATGGGTGTCCTAGCCGAAAGCCTGTCTGAGGTGGTATTCTATACTGGTTCCTTTCATGGAAGCCACGCAGAGTCCTCGACTTTCCAGGGAAGCCTGCACACGCTAATTCAACATTTAAGGGCTCAACTACCCCCCTGGCGCGAGCCATGCAAAATTAAGGTGGCATATGACAGAGGAGTGTAGGCTAGATTTGATTGAAGAGACTCCTCTTCCCGAAAGTCTAGTAGGCCTCTGTTGGGCAATTGTTTAGAAGTATATATACTTAGTTTTGATATTTCTCAAGGTATCGATGGTAGAGCAGAGCTCCCGATTGTAATGTTTTAATAGACAC
>SNQJ01S0115903.1:29256-40390 GCA_010110895.2 Picea sitchensis | reverse complement strand
TGAACCATGTAAACGTTGTGTTGTCTTGCTTTGTGCTTGTCTTAATGTGTTTATGTCTTCCTTTGCTAAGTTGTTTAAGATGATTAGATATATCTTCTTATGCTAGTGCTAATGATATGTGAGAATATTAGATCTGATCCATATGAATGTGCTTAGTACTTGATCTGCTAGATATGACATATATATTGATGCTAAGTGCTTAAGTAATTTATAACAGTGTGAATGTTGTGAAGCCTTGCTTTATCAACAAAGTGATAAATGATTATATATTGAGGAACTGACAATGCTAAGTGCTTTATTAAGTAGTACAATCATAGATCTGTGCCCTAGCTAAGGTTGCAGACACCTGATCCTTGCAACCACCCCTGCCTCTACCTCGGGTGAGATGTCATCTACTTCACAAGTGTTGTTGAAAGGGATGCTAGTTAGGGATTTGTTGTTGCGTTGTTGTAGCATTGAACCCTGGGTCTTCCCCTGTGCCAACAAATGGTTCCATTGTCGGGACTTGAAACTGTGATTGTTGGGAACTGAGGAAGAAGAAGCTTTGTGAAAATATTCGACCTGGGATTATGAAATATCTGTGCATAGATCTGTGTCATAGTATGCAGTGTCCTACTTGATATATAAAACTTTATGCTAAAGAAGGAAACCCAATCTGAAGAAAGGAGGTCGGATCTGAAGGAAAGAAGCAAGATCTGAAATCTTTGTCCTCTAAGAAACGTAAAAGTGAGAATTTATGATTAAAAGAGGTAAGATCTATAAGATCTGTGCTCTAATAAAGGTAAGAATAATAGAACAATTTTAGATCTGGAAGCTTTGTGCTCTGTAGAAGTAAGAAAAGTAGAATTTTTTGTTTCTAGAGTATGGATCTAGGTATGTTTAATACAGTCTGTCCTAGTTTGAAAACTAGGGTATTAATGGATGAAAGAAGAATTGATATGAATAAATATGATAAGAATAGTGAAAGATATGTTATACCTATGCATAGAAAGTTATAGCATAGAAAGAATGTTTGAACTAACGAATGGATGCAGGATCCCAGAAAGAATTTATTGCAGGTTAGCTCCTATGATCCTAGTGCGCAGTACATAAGAGGTTAGGGATCATTTAAAAGAAAGAGAGGATTAACCCTCTATTATAGTTGAAAAAAACTGGGACATCTTGCTAAAGAATGCCTTGGGATAAGACCTAGTTGTCTTTGTTGCAAAGATATGGACCATGAAGTGTTGGATTTCCCTAGAATGATTGTTAATATTGAAGGAATGAATTTGAATCAAGAAAACCCTAAGGAAGCTCCAGAGGCTATAATAGAACCCCAGGAAGAATCATAGAAAATATTGCTATAGATGAGAGAAACCTTGAATGATCACCGACATATTAGATTATCAAATATCTTTAAAAAAAAGAATGCCTCGAAGCAAGAATAGGAGACTTCGACATTGACTATGTTATATATGAGAAAACATAGGTGAATATCATGACAGAGAGAACTTGGCAAGCTATAGGAAGGCCTGCTATGATTCCTTCATTAGGAGGACTAGGGTTATTCAGAGGAAAATTGGTAAAACTATGTGGAAGGCTCGTTTAGATACCTATGACCATCAACAAAACTTTGATAGAGGAAGATTTTGAGATTATTCAATTTATTGAGGACAACACCCCGTTTACCATGTTAATAGGAAAACCTTGGATTGATAGAGCTCAAGCCAGACGAAAGGAAGAAGAAGAAGTTTTGGAGTAGAAGAAACAAAAACTAAAAGATTTCATGACCAGAAAGATCACACAATTGATTGAAGAACAGGAGAACAGATCCAAGCTATTTGATATTAGAGACCCTGATGTCAAATATGCAAGAACACTAGGACACCCACAGAAGACTGAAGTACTTATTCTAGATAAAGAAGAGGTATTACCCCTGAATCCTAGGAAAGAATCTCAATAATGCATAGTGACTATTTTAAAAGAAGATAAGAATCAGAATGGAAAAAGACATACTGAGTTGAAGCTCACTAGAAAGAAGGCTAGAAATCTAAGTAAGAAGAGGGATAATATTGAAAAGTTACAGAATATTCTAGAGGGAACTTCACAGAAAGAAAATTTGCAGAATTGGAACTTCGTCGGGATATCAGAACAACAACACATGGTACTTCACCAGGGTGAAGCAATATATCCATTGGGGTCGATATATCTGTTCGACTGTCACTCCAAATGGGTCAAAAAGCATTTACATCTTGACACCAGACCATTGGATCACACCATAATGGATAGAACAAGAGTTAATGAGGCTTCATACCCATTACAAGTGAATCGTTTCCGAGTTGCCTACTTATCTCGTCACACCATGCATGGAAAACACTTTTTCTAACTAAGAGTTTGAGCCCACAGACTAAGTGAATTGTATATAGTGATCGTTGCACTATTTTTTTTTTGTTAGAGTGTCATATCTAAGTTCATTGTAACCCCGATAATTTTAATCCCGAGCGTGTATGTGTGATGAGCTCACCATTGTTGAATAATCAGTAACGGAAGTTCTCTTAGACTTAATGACTGAAAGAGTCATGTCAGAGAGAGGAGTGTCTATAGGTGTACAAGAATCTTCAACAAAAGGACTGCCAGCCTCTCTGTCCACTGCTCGAGACGGTCCATCTCATCTAGTAGATGAAAAGAGAACTAAGCATAAGGATGATCTCGCAAATGCTAAGTTAATATCGGGTATACTACCCACCTATCTACCACCTCTGAGCATCACAATCAATCGAGATAGTGTGCCCAGAGATTTTGAGTATGCCTTGGTCACTGCATACCTCCCGAAGGGGATACACGTAGTTCGCGTCGACTAAGATAAAATTGCAACATTGAAGTTTAGTGACTTCAACCTCGATGATAGGAAGGTATATAGCATGCTCACCCCACATAAGTACCTAACCAGAACAAAAGGAAAGAATTCAAAGATTATTCCTCAATATTGGACCATGAACCTCATGCAGTCCACACTGCTCAACATCATAAATATCCCGCACTTCGGAAGGCTCCAAGAAGTGAATGCATGCATCAAGCTACTCTTGTCATGTTACCATGGAAGATACTAATGGTTAAACTATTGTATCATAGTGGATCTGACGTTGATCAATCGGGTCATAGGGATAAGCATGGAAGGCCCTAACCCATAGGATTTTTACCTGGGAAAAGCCATGGATCGCTCTCTTGCGCAGAATACTAAAGACACCTACGGAGATGTCGAGAAGGGAATGCGAGGCCACAAGGTAGATTCTATCCAGAGTAGCGCAGTGCGCCTTGCCTTCAAATTGATCGTAGGAAAGTTGGTGCAAAATAATCGACCCTCCCAATTCATTGGTTTCGTAGTCGACCTCGCAGGGAAGTGCATAGAAGGACTTCATATGAATTGGGAACAATACCTGGTAAACTAGTTGGAACTAGACTGTAGAGAATCCCAATATCAGGGATATGAATTCCACTTCAGTTGGCTATTGATCTTGATCACTTTCATTGTATGGGAGATGTTGAAAGGTGCGACCTTCCTGGACATCGAGTCATTTGAACCTTTGGCCACAAAGTTCAGTACACTGCGTTACTCGAATGACATGAATAAACATTGGCAGTCAAATGTCGTGTTCCATACGTATTACAACCAATTGAAGGTATCCATCCAGTCCGAGCCTCGTATGACCCCGAATACCCTCCACAGGTTTCGACCCTTAATGAAATTCAGTGTGGACCTCCATTGTATTTGCATCACAGTGCGTGTAGATGGACATAAACAATAGCTACAATCATACTACAAGCTGACGGAGCATGGCTTGCAAGAAATTACCAAGGAATGGTCAGCGGACCTCCTTGTTCCAGAAGACCTTGCGGATATGTCCAATGTTGAGTGCCCAGAAACAACATAGGATACACCTGGACCTAGCAATATAAAGAAGATCGAAGAGGTCCATGATTTAGATAGTGCATCCGTGAAGATCGCTTCCATGTCAACAGAGGAAGGAGGATATGACAGAGAGATAGATGGCGCAGAATTTGAACCAAACAAAGGCAAGGTTAAACCACCTAGAGACAAGGAGGACCCCTCAAATAAAAGGAAGTTTTAACCACCAAAACCCTCATCCTAGAAGAAAGTCAAAGCAACTAGGACCAAATTTGAGACCACCCTCACCTCAGACAACTTTGACTTCATCGTCGCAGCACTGAACGATTCTTTGTTGGAGATAGCAGAGAAGAAAGAAGCTAAGCAGGAGGAGGTGTTCAATAAAATTAAGGATGAGCTCCAAGGGGTGCATTAGGAATTACAATCCATCTGCACAATTTCTATTGTGCCTCTGTCAGCAGGAAAAACATAACTAGGTGATGAACCAGCCCAGCTACACTGCATCGTTGATACAGTTGAATCTCGCCTTCGACGAGCTCAGGAAGAGACAACACAAGCCACCCAAGCCTTAGAAAAATTATAAAAATACCTTGAGGAGCAACGCAATGCTGCAGAATAGGAAAATCTTTCTCTGCAAGCGAAGTGGGATGAAGAAAAATCACAGTTAGAGCAAAGCAAGGAACAGTTGGTCGCCGAGAAACTAGAAGTAAAGGAAATGGTTCACAGAGCACTTCGCTCTGTGACAGTCGTTGAAGTAAAGGCCGAAGAACAAGTTCCATAGTAGGTGGAACAACTTGAAGTGGTAATCCAGCGGTTCCAGCAACGCATAACAGACTTGGAGCTCTGCACTGTTCCCGAGACCCCTCAAGATGTAAGAGACCTAAGGGAAGAAACTCCCCACAGTGCAATTGATAGATTAAAATCTCTTGCCTTGGAGTGCAAGCAGTTGAGTAACTAAAGCACCTAGACCTATGAGAACCTCACCGAGAACCCAGAGTTACAGGCTTTGGAGTCATAGCTCAAGGAAGAAAAACAACACATAGACACACTACAAGCACAGTTGAAATCCCTGTTAGCCATAGAAAGAATGAAGCAATATTAGGAGAAATGCACCGCCCAACAACAAATACATATGATTCAAAGCAGAGTTATGGAAGTTACTCAACGAGTTCAACCAGTGTAAGATAAGCCATGCTAGTTATTCATAGAGGTTGAAATCCGAGGAGCAGAGATAGAACTAGTTGTCATTGCAGCAAAGCAATGCCTAGAAGGGCCCGTGAACGACATAGTGATCAAGGAATTCACTGAGAAAGAGGTCATAGCATAGGAGCAGGTCGAAGTAGCTCGAGCCAATATTGAGGCCTTCAAAGCAGAACTGGCCAGATGAGAGTGACTCGAGATGAGTTACAAATGAGTGTTGGGGGCTTGTTGGCTCTTGAACAAGTTTTGGGAGATTCTTGGTCATAGTTACCTATTTTGGGACTTCGACAACGTTTCGAAGGAGGAGCACAAGAGGAAGTGGATATCATAGGATCTTGGCCCACTTTTGGATCCTTTTTGTTTTTTTGGGAATATGTAATAGGAATGGGATGTTGGCCCATCAGTTTACCCATGTTTAGACCTATTTTGTATGTATAAATAGAAGGACATCCAATGTAAGAAGGAGTCGAATCGTGCATCTAAGTGATGTGAATGTATGCTGATGCAGGACCCCTATCCTTCCTCAGGGTTGTGCAACCTCCCAGTCAGGATCTTCTGGTTCAAGAGCCAAAATGTCACTTTTGGTTCCAAGATGGAACCCTTCGAAATGAACACACGAGTCCCTCACAAATGCCCAGTTGGATTTTCCCAAGCACCAAGTGTGAGATCCCACAGCACACGACCAAGAGCCGTGACCTTGCGCTAATCCAAAAAGAGGTGTTGATCAGGGACCGAAACTTCACAATTCAAGCATCCCGTCCCTTCGTTCTTCGAACCCTCGATGGCCAAAATGTCGAAATGTCCTAGCACCTGTTCCTTTGGGTTTTCATGTTTCGTGAAATCAGAATGCAAGGGATTTCTCTTCTCTTTGGGATTCCCAGTTGTCGAAATGTCGAAATCCTGATGACCCGAGATCGATGGCTACGTTTATTTCGGTGTTTCACATTTCATGAAATCACAGTACAAGGGAGATCCCTGCTCCTTGGGAATCCCGGTTTACAAAGTACTGAAATGCCTTGGCTCTCATTCTTTTGGGGTTTTTAGATTCAGGGAATCGCGATGCAAGGGTCTTGTTCCTCTGTCTTTCAAACCCCTGGTTTCCAAAATAATGAACCACCGAAATGTCTTTGCATTCACTCTTTCGAGGTTTCACGATTCATGGAATCGCAATGCAAGGGTCCTACTCCTCTGTCTTTCAAATATCTAGTTGTCGAAATACCAAAATGCCAAAATGATGGAATCTCGAGGTGCTTGATCAATGACTCACAATGCCCTCCATATCTACAGTCAGATCTCTTCCCCATCACTGACCTCCTCGCAACTCCACTTGATCCAACGACTTGCGGTATTTTGTGACTCTCCTTGAGAGTTCTCCACCGTCCGTTTAGATCTTCGAGATCTCCTCTCCTGGATCTACATAGTGTTAAAGTTTGTGCTCCTACCTTGAATCAGACGATCCGCAGGATTCTCTATAGCTATCCAACGCTCGACGGTGTTCCTCCTCTTGAGATTTTACTCACTTTAGACTTAGATATTTTCTAAGTCTTCGAAGACTCAGTCTTCGTTCCTTCTAGGGAATGAGTTCCTGGGTCTCAATAACACTTTTCAAATCATTATCCCTCCTGAGATTTGTTTGTTTCAGACATTGATTTCCCATGCACTCCTTTCATCTAAGGGATTTTGATAACTCAAATTCACGGTATTTCTCGCCGAGAAATTCCTCCCGATTTCCTTACGTTCCTCTCTGGCTCAATGCACACCTTGTAGAGCTTCCCATGAAGAGAAACAATTGAAACTGGAAAAACTCACAGTTCCATCCACTTGTTCATGTAAACAAAAATGACAGGAAAATGCACATATTCCACACACCATACATTTGGATCAATTTTCCATTCTATTATATTCACAATTGCCCAATGGCTACAGAATACATTCACAATTACAATATCTCAAAAAACTGAGATCTCCTACTAACTTGCAGTCCTCTCTTACAACTGATTTCTCTCTGTATTCCAGCTCCCTCTAACTGGGTGTACCAACTTCTACATAACTCAAAAATGTTTCTAGGGTTTCCCCTGGCTATTTGCCTACTCTAAAACTCATCCTACACTATCCTAGTTCGGTCGCATTCTAGATCCAAAGTGGAGACTCCTTCTCTTTTTACAATTTCAAAACTTTGCCTCGAAGGGTAAAATTCGGCATCGGTTCAAGCGTGCCTCCAAAGGTGAATTATGACACTGAGTGGATGCGTATTCCGAAATCGGTTGCAACTACCCATGCAGAAGTTCTAGAAGAACTCTCACGTGTTGAGTGGTCCCACCTCTGTGCGCTTTCCAATGATGCTCCTGCATCATACTCCCCTTGACAAAAATTTATGGACTCCTATCCATGATCTCCCCTACCAACTTTCCCTACTTTTGTATAGTAGCTTCATTTTCCCAACTGGCATCTTCTATTGGGCGTCCTTTCCATTTGACCAGATACTCAAAATAAGTCTTCCTCCTGGTCTTCTTGCCAATCCTCTGATCAACAATTTTCTCCATTTGCGGCTTTTCTGCCACATGCATCTGTTTCTCCCACTCAATCTTTCATTGATCTTCTGACCCTTCTGTGTCATCTTTCCTGTAAGGGTACAGGTATGAAACATTGAATATGGGTGAAATACCCGCACCATTTGGTAGCTCGATCTCATAGGCATTTGCATCAAACTTCCTCGAGATCTTACTGGGTCTTATCTTCTTCATCTTCAATTTGTTATATGTTCCCCTAGGGAACCTTTCCTTCTTGAGATGTGGTAAAACCTAATCCTCTACTTCAAATTGAAGTTCCCTACAATGTTGATCAACTCTATGCTTGTATTTCTGATTAGAACTCTCCAACTTTCCTTTGATCTGACTATGAAGTCTCTTCATTTCAGCAGAAAAATCATTTGCTCCAGCGCTCCTGATCTCACCCTGTTCCAAGTTTCTCAACTCAGACACTCCTCTGGGTTGCATTCCATAGACTATTTGGAATGGAATCCTTCCAGTGCTTCTATTTTGTGAKTCATTGTATGCAAATTCTTCTTGTGGAAGAATCTGATCCCACTGGTTATGGTGTTCCRTAACCARATTTCTCAATAAGTTCCCCAAACTTCTATTTACCACCTCAGTCTACCCATATGTCTAAGGGTGATAAGATGAGATGAAGGACAAATATGTCCCCATATTMTTCCACAATGTCCACCAAAAGTGACCAACAAATTTTGTGTCTCTGTCTGAGACAATGCTCCTGGGTAGACCGTGAAGTCTCACRGCTTCTCTGAAAAATAGATTTGCAACATGTGTTGCATCACTGGTCCTCTGGCATGGGATGAAATTTTCTATATTTGAAAATCTATCCACCACCACAAATATGGAATCGAATCCCCTTTGTGTTCTTGGCAATCCCAACACAAAATCCATGCTTATTGCATCCCAAGGCCTCTCTGGTATTGGCAATGGTTGATACAATCTAGAGTTGAGTGATCCTGCCTCTGCGTGCTTGCCAACAATGTTGGTGCATCATATGCTAAGTGTGAGTAGAGTCTGTAAGTGCTTTGTTCATGACTATAAGAGACTTGCAGAGCTAAGTGCAAGTCCTTGTAGCAAATTGTGGAGGGCTTAGTGTTGTAATGCAAGGAAGAAGGATCTAGCGAGCTACACAGATATTTTGTCCTATGCAGAGTAAGGGTTTTGATGGCTTTGTTCTTGTAACTGATTGACTAAAGACAATAAATAAGAAGAGTTGGTGGATGTAGCCCCGGGGTGGGGGTGAACCACGTAAACGTTGTGTTGTCTTGCTTTGTGCTTGTCTTAATGTGTTTATGTATTCCTTTGCTAAGTGATTTAAGATGATTAGATATATCTTCTTATGCTAGTGGTAATGATATGTGAGAATATTAGATTTGATCCATATGAATGTGCTTAGTGCTTGATCTGCTAGATCTAACCTATCTATTGATGCTAAGTACTTAAGTACGTTATAACACTGTGAATGTTGCTAATCCTTGCTTTATCAGCAAAGTGATTAATGATTATTTATTGAGGAACTGACGGTGTTAAGTGATTTATTAAGTAGTACAATCACATATATGTGTCCCAGCTAAGGTTGCAGACACCTGAGTCTTGCAGCCACCCCTTCCTCTACCTCGGGTGAGACTTCATCTACTTCGCAGGTGTTGCCGAAAGGGTCGATAGTTAGGGATTTGTTGGTGCATTATTGTAGCGTTGAACCCTGGGTTTGCCCCTGTGCCAACAATAGGATTAATATACATGTCCAATCGAATATTAATAATGTTATTTTTTTTCATAGTCATAGTTTCATAAGTTTTAATTTTTATGATCCATTTTAAATGATAAAAAAATATGTATGGAAAGGAATTTGATCCCTATTCGTATTTGATAAAATGGAGGTTAAAATGGATTTAAAGTGATAATAAAAGAAATCAACTTAAATCATATGTTGTGCTTTGGTTTTCTTTTATCCCTTTAAAATTAAGATGAATTTTCGATGGCACCTATTTTTAAAAAGCTTAGACATTGTAATAATACATTGATATTTGATTGTAAATTTTTTATCAAACATAATTAATAAGTTTAGAGAAAAAACTTATTCTCTTTCAGTTATATTATGTAATCTATTAAATCTCTCTAAATAAAACATAAATTATTAATATTATATTAAAATTGACAAATTTATATGTTATTACTGTTATATTCTTAATTTCCACCCTATAGGCCAGAGAGGAATCCATAAGAATATGTAAGACAAAATACACTTTTTGTCAAAGATTAGAATCCTTTTGGAGATCCCCATTGGACATAGAGTAGACAATAAGAAAGGATCCTCGTAGGTCACTAGTAGCTCAACAAGAAAGGATCTGTAAAAATTATAGATTCGKGGAGTTACGAGGTGATAAAGAAGGGATGAGTTTTATCTTTATTTCAAGGGCCTAGGAACTCACATCATTGGAGTCTATAGTGGTTTGTAGAATATCTAGAATCTCTCCCAGACCTCTTCCAAAGAACTATATAACAAAGGAAAGTCTTGGGAAAGAGGAAGATAATTCAAGATAAATGTTATGTTTCCCAATTGCACGGGCTCTTGTTCCATCTATCACAACCAAAAGTGAGAGAGCCTAGCATGACCAAGAATCTAAGAGGAGGAGAAAGGATCAAGGAGTCAAGGGAGAATAACATCAACACCCAAGGTATGCTTGATGTAATGTCTCTTTTTTTTTGTTTGTTAATTTGTGTGGAACCTGTTGGCTACACGATTAACCTGTGACTTGAGAAACCGTGACTCAAGGGCATCTAAGCCATCAAAATCACCCGGGGATCACACTCGGCCTGAGCCACACCAGCCCTTAACATGGTTGGATTTTTTGTCCCCGCAGGTTTCGAACCGGTGACTTTAACATCACGGAGTGGCTTAACAACACACTCCGTCACTGACTGTCCTACACCTCGGGGACTTGATGTAATGTCTCTTATTTAATCAATATATCATTGTTTTTTCCCTGAAATATTTTTATTCCATTATGAAAATGTTTAGATCTTATTCATCTCATTATAGATATGATTAGAAGAAAATTATATCTAGAAATCTAATCCCAAGTAGAGAGGTAGAGAGATATTGCTTGTCTTTTGTATACAAGAAGAAGTTTGTGGAGCTTGGAGCTAGAGTCTCAAGTCTACAACAATGAAGATATATGAAGGACAACCTCCAAACAAAGGTATGCAATCTCCACCACTCCTTATGTTGGTGATGAATCCACATGTTTGAATCTAGATCTACGATAAGGATAGAAATCAACCCCTTTCTTCCTAGGATTACTAGGTTAATACTAGAGAGATCTTGATGATCATTCAGTAAGATCCCTGTGAAGTTTTTTCCCATAACAATTACTAAAACATTCATATCCTTAATTATGCCAATAAGCATCCCCTTATTGAAAATTGGTGGAATAATCAATATTTTAATTAGAAACCCTAATCTTATGGTTAAGAATTAAATATGTTGGCATAT